>NRSZ01001053.1:14264-26163 GCA_002901185.1 Tolypocladium capitatum | reverse complement strand
AGAGAGAGAGAGAGAGAGAGAGAGAGAGAGACTGACGGGTTCGTGGACAGGACGCCGCCGGGCAAGTTCATGGACGACTGGTGGGCCACGCTCCGGAGCGGCACGTGGCGGCTGCGCTACCAGCTGCCGGCCGAGGCCCGGACGCGCTTCTTCGACGAGCTGCTCCCGGCGCTGCACGAGGCGCGGGAGCAGACCATGGGGAGCCGCAACGACGACTGCTGGTATCTCGGCTACATCGGGACCAAGCCCGGCGCCAGGGGCAAGGGCTACGCCAGCAAGCTCATCCGCGCCATGACGGACAAGGTACCGCTCCCTCCCTCCCACGGGCCTCCATCTCATCCCTGCCGCGAGCCGGACAGGCCCGACGCTGACGCCGCACCGCCAGGCCGACGCCGAGAACCGCCCCATGTACCTGGAGTCCTCGTCCCTGGACAACAACGGGCTCTACGCCAAGTTCGGCTTCGAGATCAAGGGCGAGATCAGGCTCACGCGCGGGCCGGCGCCCGTCGTCCTGTACTGCATGGTCCGCGAGCCGCAGCCCAGCCGGCTCCGGGCCTCTGTGACGCAGTCGTCCAACGAGGACGGCGCCAAGGCGTGGTGAGTTGTCGTGCATGGGGTCGGCGTCGGCGGAGGGCGTGGCATGGTTTTGGGCAGGATGCAGATTGACTCGATGGGATGGATACACGCTGCGCCGATGCTTCGATGATGCCCGTGCCGGCTTGCTTCAGTGCATTCAGACCTGCCGACAAAGAAAACGTGGTTACATTCCATCATGTCCGAGCCGAGCCGCCCTTGTGCCGAAAGAGTACCCGATTTTCATCCATGGCCTTCACGCGCGCGCGGCGTGCGTCTCACAGCCTCTTGATGCCGCATCCAGTCCCACAAATTACTTCCTCTCCTGGCCCGATGGCTCCGCCTAATATTCCAGGATCGCCCACGTCTCGTCATCGACCGTCGTGTAAATCAAGCCCTGGCCCAGCAGCTCGTCCGCCGCGGTCAAGACATCCCGCACCCCCATGCCGGTGGAGCCGGTAACGACATTGAGGTGGATGCCCTCGTTGCCGCCCGGCGTGTTGTTCATGAAGTTGAACATCTTCTTGGCCGTGGCGGAGCAGGTCGAGAGCTTGCTGGGCATCTGGCCGGCGTTGCCGCCGCCAGTCTCGTTGCCGTAGCCAGCGCCGGCGCCGCCGTCGACGAACATGCTATCCCCGTTGGCACCGGCGCCGTCCCGGCCGCCGGGGGGGCCGCGCGTGAGGAAGAGGTGGACATATGTCGCCTCGAGGAGGTGGTAGTTGACCTCGTTGAAGTCGGCGACGGGCCGGATGACGTGCGCGCCGACGTGGCGCTTGTTGGAGAAGGACTTGAGGCGGCCCCAGACGCGGACGTGCGAGTCCAGCTCGAAGCCCGGGTCGGCGTCGTCCTGCTTGTCGGCATCGATCCACTTCTTGACCTCGACCTGGCCGGTGCCGTCGTCGATCTTGAACGTGACGTTTGTGGGCTGGGGGTTGATGCTGCGGACCTGGCCGACAAAGGTGATTTGCGTGACGGTCGAGCCGTCGATCTTGAAGTCCGCGCCGGAGAAGGCCTCCTCGGCCCCGAGGATCTGCTTTATCGTGACGGGCCGCAGCGATTCATCCTGGTACGACTGGGAGCGGCGCGAGTCAGCGAGATGCCATGGCGTCACCGTTGGGGCACGCTCGTCGCACCTTGCCACCAGCGCCTTGGCTGGCCTGCTGCGAACCGCCGGCGAAGAAGCCGCCCGAGTCCTCGGCGCCCTGCGCGCCGAAGGAAGTCTTGGTGAATCCGGCGTAGGCTGCTGCGGGAAGGGTCAGCACGCGCCAGCGGCGAGCATGGGGAGGGGCGTTTCCGTACACATGGTGGCTGTAGCATTCACGATGAGGACGGCGGAAGACGCGTCGAGGCGCGACTTGGGCTTAATTGATCGAGGTGCCCCGCGCCGGGGGCCCGTGCCGGTACCGCTGCTGAGTCATGATGCCTTCGCCTGGGACGTCGCCGGGGCCGGTGCAGTCGCCGTGGCCACTGCGATTTCTTCATGCCGGGAGGAGAGGAGGCGGCAGCGGGCTTGTGGATGCGATTCACTCATGTCCTTGCTGCCCCGGCCGCGGCCGTCGTGGCCCGCTGTTGTTGGCAACGCACATCTGTCCTGCGGCCATGGAGCTCTGCCGAAGCCGAAAGCGCGCGCCGAAGCCAATGGCGACGCGGGAGCTGGTTGGAGGCTAGGTTGGAGGCCGAGTGCGTATGCCGAGTGCGTATGCCGGGTGCGTATGCCGCCGACCTACATACGGCACGAAGCACTCGACCGAGCAACGGACGACGGAGAGGCCCCTGGTGGACGCCGTGCGCGTGCGCGCCGCAGCGACCCCCAGCCTCGGCAGAGCGGTTTTGGCCCGGTCCAGCGCCTCGGCTCTGCTGGGGCTGCCGCTGGCTCCCCGTTGCACCACCAACCGGCTGCACCACCAACCGGCTGCACCGCCGACGGCCGCTGCGCCCTTCTCCAACCTCGTCCATCCACCACCGCCGCCGTAATCCGTACATGCCTCCCGTCTGCGCGCTCTGCATGTGCGCTCCTCTCGTGTGTAGCTGCTGAACGCTCGCTACCCATCCGTCGCCGCCGTCCATCCACCACCCGAGCTGCCCTCCCCCTGCCCGCGGCTCACCACCATGGGCAGGTCGCAATCTGCGAGTCTGCCGCTGATCCCCCTTGCGAGAGGAACCCTCCTCCTCCCGGGCCTCATCCAGCGCATCCCCGTCAGCTCCAGCCGCCCCGACATCCCGGCCCTCCTCGCCCACGTCTACAAACGAGCCGCCGCCGCCGCCGCGGGCCCCGACAGCCGCATCGACAGCGTCCCCATCGCGTGCGTGCCCGTGTCGTCGGCCCTCGTCGGCCCGGCCGGACCGCTCCTCGTCGGTAATGCAGAAGAGGTCGACGGCTCCCAGCTGGACGAGCCCAACCCCGGCACTGCCAACGGGGACCCTCTCTTCGGCTTCGGCGTCGCCGCCAAGGTCGTTGGCATCGATGGCCGCGGCGGAGGCGAGTTTGCCCTGCGCGTCGAGGGCACGGCCCGGCTCAGGGTCGACCACATATCGCGCGAACGGCCCTTCTTCGAGGCCAAAGTCACCTACTTTGCTGATGCCAGTACGTTGACCCAAGATTCTCCTGTGCGGCGCCACCTGAGGCTGACGTCGGTTTGCAGTCGACGTTGCCGACAAGCAGCTGCAGGATCTCTTTGCCCTGCTTAAACTACGGTCGCGAGAACTCGTCACCATTCTGAGAATCTCCTCGCTGCTGCCGCGCACCAAAGGCGGCCCTGTGCTCTCCCAGGGCCTGACGAAACGACTGGAATTGCTCATCCTGAGGCGGGAGATCAACGAGGCCGGATTGCTGGCCGATTTCATGGCAAACCTGGTCGAGACGTCGCACGAAGAGAAGCTCCGAGTCTTGGCCGCCCTCGACGTCAAGGTCAGAATCACAAAGGTGATTGAGCTGCTGGAACGACAAGTTGGAGGCATCAAGAACAACTTCAAAATCACCACATTCACCTCGGTCCCGGTCCAGATACTTGACCGCCTCAACGACAACCAGTCCAGGAAGAACACCATGATGCAGGTGCCTGGCGTAAGCTTCATTCCTGGCTCGGGACAGATGCCATCCGGCAACGATCAGAATGACGACCAAGAAGCCGACGAGCTGGATGAACTCAAGAGAAAGCTGCATGCGGCCAAGCTGCCACCCGATGCTGCCAAGACCGTGGACAGGGAGTTGCGACGCCTGCAGAAGATGATGCCCATGAACCAGGAGTACCAGGTCACCAGGAACTGGCTCGAGACCCTGTCCGAGATTCCCTGGGCCGCCGTGACCGACGACCGACTGGGCCCTGAGACGTTGAGCAAGGCTCGCAAGCAGCTCGACGACGACCACTATGGCTTGGACAAGGTCAAGAAGAGGCTCATCGAGTATCTGGCGGTCCTAAGACTCAAGCAGTCGGTAAACGACGAGGTCGACGACAAGATTCGGAAAGTCGAGGCAGAGGCCGAGGCAAACGCATCCGAGTCCGACGACAACTCCCCCACGTCCCCCGACCCGGCAGCCAGCGCGCCTGCCGGGCCAGACGCGCACTTGGCGAAGCTGCAGATCCTCAAGTCGCGGCGGATGGTCGACAAGTCGCCCATCATGCTCCTCGTCGGGCCGCCTGGCGTCGGCAAGACGAGCCTCGCCAAGTCGGTTGCCACTGCGCTGGGCCGCAAGTTCCACCGCATCTCCCTAGGCGGCGTCCGCGACGAGGCAGAGATTCGTGGCCACCGGAGAACGTACGTCGCCGCGATGCCCGGCCTGGTCGTTCAGGGCTTGCGAAAGGTCGGCGTGGCGAACCCCGTGTTCCTCTTGGACGAGATTGACAAGATCGGCGCCGCGAGCGTGCACGGCGATCCCTCGGCCGCCATGCTCGAGGTGCTGGATCCGGAGCAGAACCACACCTTCCAGGACCACTACGTGGGGATGCCCATCGACCTCTCCAAGGTCCTCTTCATCGCCACCGCCAACGGCCTGGACACCATCCCGGCGCCCCTGTTGGACCGCATGGAGATGATCCATCTCCCGGGCTACACGACGCTCGAGAAGCGCCACATCGCCACGCAGCACCTCGTCCCAAGGCAGATCCGCGTCAACGGATTAGCCGAAGATCAGGTGGCCTTCAACCGGGATGTCGTGTCCAAGATCATCGAGTCGTACACTCGTGAGTCAGGGGTTCGCAACCTGGAACGCGAGATTGGCTCTGTATGTCGTGCCAAGGCCGTCGAGTTCGCCGAGGCAAGGGACGGCGGCCGCCTGGACACTTATCGCTCGCAGCTCACCGTCGACGACGTCGAGACGATCCTGGGCATCGAGAAGTTTGAGGAGGAAATTGCCGAGAAGACCAGCCGCCCGGGCATCGTGACAGGTCTCGTGGCGTACAGCTCGGGTGGCAACGGAAGCATACTCTTCATCGAGGTCGCCGACATGCCCGGCAACGGCAGAGTGCAGCTTACCGGCAAGCTGGGTGATGTGCTCAAGGAGAGCGTCGAGGTTGCCCTGACGTGGGTCAAGGCGCACGCGTTCGAGCTGGGCCTGACACCCGAGCCGACAGCCGACATCATGAAGGACCGAAGCATCCACGTCCACTGCCCCTCTGGGGCGATCCCCAAGGACGGCCCAAGCAGCGGCATCGGCCAGGCCATCGCCCTGATTTCTCTCTTCTCGGGCAAGCCGGTGCCGCCGACCATGGCGATGACCGTAAGCCCAAATCTACGGACCCATTTCACCGAATCCTTGTTTCCACGAGACACGGCGGCTAACCTGACGCGCGAAACAGGGCGAGATATCACTCCGTGGCCGAGTCACCGCCGTCGGGGGTATCAAGGAGAAACTCATCGGCGCCCTCCGGGCCGGTGTCAAGACCGTCTTACTGCCGGCGCAGAATCGGAAGGATGTGAGGGATCTGCCACAGGAGGTCAAGAACGGGCTGCAGATTGCCCACGTCAGGTAAGCATGGCTCCCGCGCCGTTGGGGCTGGCACATTCCACGCCCTAGCCGTGCAACAACAGCGTGGCGCCGGCCGCTCCCCTCGGACGACTCGTGCGACTGACGCGTGCGTTTGAATAGCCATATCTGGGAAGCGATCCGGTTGGTCTGGCCAGACTCGCACTGGGCCGCTGACAGCAACTACGCTGGCATCGAGAGCCGACTCTGATGCGAAGCCCCAGAGGCCAACCGCGAAGCCGTCCCCTCCCCCCCCCTCGCACGACGCCACCGCTTTGTCCGTACACGGGCAAGGAGGTTATTTCAGCTCCATGACGCGGCGGATTCGAGGGTTGAAACTTACGCTCGGTGCATCGCAGTGAGGCTTGCTCGCGGGGACACTGGGCCGACAGTTACATCCTGGTACTCCTCACACGACTTATCACGGCACGAGCAGACGTCTCCGTCTCACATGCATGACGCGCCTCTGCGGCTGGTATACATGTCGGCAAATGTGCGCATCAGGCGTCGTGCGAGGCTTACACAGCATCAAACACCAGATGAAGCGAGTCACGGCCATGCGCGCCTCACCTACATACAAGCCAGCCTGCGTTGCGTGGCTGGAGCGTTGGCGGAGCGTTGTAGCAAAGGTCTCAGCGGACGGCGGCGGCGGCGGCGGCAGCCATGTGCTGGCTGTTGTCTTGGGAAGACAAGGAGGCATCATCATGCACGCAGGCGAGACGGGTTGACTCGGCGATTAGCGAGCGCGGGAATGGCTTTTGTGCAACAGGGACAGAGGGCTCGATGGTGTAGCATATGTCTCACGGGAGGCTACATGCATCAACACATACTTGATGCATATCAGGGGCCGGGCGAGGGGAGGAGGGAGGGCGTGCTGGGCTGCTGGCATTGTGGTCTGTGCCTTGTTACTAGCCTTGTTTGGCAGTTTTGTTTTCGACGGTTATTGCACTTTGGATCTGCTTCAACTTTCAACCGCACGCAACGAGGAAAAAACACCAACGGGCTCAAGGCTCGCACAGCCACGCAGGGGACTGGCGGCAGCCCCGGGGCCTTTACCACCTGCAAGGCCGTTTTGTGTTGTGTCGTCGTAGCTCAGCTTGCCAAGGGGGTCTACGTGCTCGTGTCTCGGTGCACAGCTGTTGATCCTTGCAGCCGTCCAGATCCAAGGGGGCAGGAAGCTGCAGGTCAACGCTCGGATGATTTTGGCACAACGGCCCGACGAGAGACCAACAAGGTGCATGCATGGTCCGTTGGGGGACAGGTGCCTGCTGGCAGCGGCGTCGTCGAGGAGTGCTCGCCGTCATGCCCGTCCTGGCCCGCCCGCTGCAACGGGCGTTTCTTCAAGGCCCAGGGCGGGCGGGCGGTCGATGAGACGGGTCAACGGCCGAGCGCCGCGCCGACGTGCTGCGTGGGGGTTCCCCTACTCGTAATACCGGTGCGTGGCTGCGTCATGCCGTTTCCAGCAGAAACTACGGAGTCCTTCACCGACTCTCGGGGGTTGGCGGCGGATCACGCGCGACGGCGGCGTTTGACAGCTGGGGAATGCAAGATTGCCCCCCCTGGCGAAGGCGAGAGAGACGACAGGTCAGAACGGACTAGTCCGCATGCAGTAGTCGAGAGGTAATAAACGAGTGCCCAAGTGGTGCCCGACAAGGGAATCGATGAATAGACGCCGCCGTCGTGCGCGGCGACCCACGCCATGGCCTGCGGGTTGAATGGGGCCGTCTCTGTGCCTCGGCGCCACCGACTCAGACTCAGGTTCGTCCAACAAACGCGCTGCTCTCTGCAGGTACGCTTATTTCGTCCTAGCGGCCGGCGCGTCGGCAACGAGACAGGCGGCTCAGGGGTTGCCGTACTCCTGGTAACATGGTGATCCGGCTCCCTGGGACAGGTGCTGGTGCCGGTACGCTGACCGTCGACGACGCAGCTCCCAAGCCTCCCAAGCCTCCCGACCACATGACGGACGACGGGGGGGCAGGCCGTCGATTCTGAGATCGCCTCATGCGACAGGTGCGTTACCCCGGAGAGATTATCGGACTTGGACTGTGTAACACGCCTCGCCGCAGGTGTGAGACAGCTCAAGGACGGCTGGATGAAAAATCTCCGTGTCGGCGGGACGCAACGCGTGTACCGCGAGAATGTGCATATGTGGCAAGGAGCCCGTCGTGCATGGCGCTTGTTCGAGGAGGGAATACTGCGCGAAAATGGCAGGTATCCGTGCGTGGTCGGATCAGTCGCGCATATTGCAAGTCGGCGAGCATCGAGCATATGTAGCATCCAGGACAGGGATAAGTCGCCGCGCCGGCGACCGACCGAGTTAGCACAGCCGCCGCGGCGGGTTCTCCGTGCACAAGTGGCGGCACTTGCAGAACTGGAAGTCGGTAGCGACGAGCGTTAGCAGAACTCGCAGGATGCAGCTGTGGGCCGGGCGGCGACGAGCGGCGAGCGGCTCGACCGGATCGACGACTTGCCTGGCGTTGGTCGAGTCGCTGCGGCCGCGCCAGAGAAGCAGGCCAGAGAAGCAGGCCAGAGAAGCTGCTTGCCACGGCCGGCGGCGTCCAGCAACGGCCGGTCGACGTACAAGGACGGGGTCCATCCCGTTGTCAAGTCGCCGCTCTGTGCAACCCCACGCTCGGCGGGAAGTTTAGCTCGCCAATAGTGCCACGGGCTCCTCGTAGTTCTGCGGCCATCAGAAGACCGCACGGAAGGGAGCACGGATGCCGCGCTGGCATCCATGTCTATCCGAGGGCCCCGTCCATTCCGACTGTCTCGTGACCTCACCTCATACCCAATGGGGCAAATTGCAGGTTTGGCATCCGCAAGAGTGAAGCCGGGGCTTGCTTCAGGCCGTCGACGACGAGCCGAACTGCGCCACGGCCAAGGACGCTCCCTTGCTCCCGGCATCTCATGTTGATTGCGCTGCCAAGTCCGGAGGACTGCACGGATCAGATGCCGTTGGTCACCCCGACCCACACCCACTTCCGGCGGCCATGCCCAGCTTCAGGTCTGCCCAGCGGAGGACAGGGGCCAGGTTAAGGTATCCAGCGCCGCCCTTCGTCCCTTGTCTGGCTCCCTGGCGCACAATGACGCGATGGCAGGCGACCCCGGTGGGCCGCTGCCATGTGCCAGACTTACCGGTTGAAGTTGCGCCACGATGGCGCGTGCCCCCTTCATTCGCTCCACGCCTCTTGGGCGCCCCCATAATTACGACGAGAATTCCTGGGGACGGACTCGGCTGCTTGGTACGAGTACTTGCCACTTGGTACTCGGCACCCCGTCGTCGTCGCCTGTGCCGTTGTCTGTAAGCGCCGTGCTCTGGCAAATGTGACATGGAGCCCAGTCGTCGCATGCGCATCCCATCCCGGCTGTTGAGACCCCGGCCCTCGGCTCTCACGACATGTTGCCACGGAATTAGACCGAGTCCGGACTGCGAGCACTGCCGATGCTCGTGTCCAAGCAGCCGTACGAGTACGAGTAGCCTGGCTCTGGCAGCGCTTCAGCCGCAGGGGTGCCGAGGCTTCGGCAGCTCTCCCGTCGAGCTTGCGGGAGCGTGGCGCTGTCAAACGGACATCCAGCGACGACCCATCGCGGCAAGCTTTTGCCGAGCCATGCTGCGAGCTGAACGTCTGTGGCGCTCCGCAGAAATGTGTCCGTGGCTGCTCCCATTAGCTGCCGAGCGCGATGGCGCTCACGCCGGTTGTGGCGCTTCGGGGGATGAAACTTCCGACTCTGCCGAAGGGCATTGGAATCTGGCAGATTTCCAGCCAAGTCATTGCCGAGCTGCAACGTCTTGCATGGCTACCCTGGGCCTCGTTATGCACATTCCCGCTCATTAAAGCTGGCATGCGCGCGGCCACATGTCGTCCGTCTTTCAACGTTGGGACTGGCCGATTCTGCCGGCATGGGCTGCGTGCGGGTGGTGAAGCGGCCGCCCACGGAGAGGCCAGATGGTGGGAGCACGTCGAGACGTCGTTGCCGTGCTGCGCGCAACAACCGCCGTCCAGGACATCCGTGGTGCTGTACCACAACGACAGCTCCGGTGATCTGGGCCGCGTCCACGTACGAGCACCCGTCGCACTCGTATGGAGGCGGTGCTGACCAGGAAGCTGAAGCCTCAAGTCGAAGCATCATCATACGAGCAAGGCAGGATGGCCCCCTGTCCCCAGTGACCCCGCTCTCCCGCAGCAGTCGAGGGACTGACTGACAGACGGTCCATGCGGTTGACATGCCAGCGAGGTGCTCCGCCTCGTCTCATGCCGGGGAGTTTTGCCGTTCTGCCGGGTGCTCATTTCACGCCTCTGGTTCTGGTTGAACGGGCCTTGGACGGATGCTGGGCGGATGCTGGGCGGATGCTGGATGGACGCTGGACGGATGGCCGGGGCGGGCTTGCTGTCGAAATCTGGCTTTGGCTCCGAGGGCCTCCTAAACTCCGAGCTAGTCGAGGGGCGAAGGATGGATGGTCGGAGGATTTAGCCTTTGAGCCTTTCACCAGCCAGGCTCACAAGGATGGGTTGATGGGATCATGGCTCTCTGCTGCGCCGAGTACTGCTCGTATTACGAGTACGACCAGGAAGGCACGAGGAGGGAAGGAGAACCAGCTGCGTGTACAGAGTACAGCACAGCGTACAGTACAGAGTACGCACAACGCCGCCTCAGGCCGAAAGGCACAGGACGGGAAGCAACGTCCTCGCCTGATGGGAAGACGTCGACTCGTCGGGACCTTGCAGGAATCATCATGATGCCGTCCGTCCACCCACAGTGAACCCCACGATGCCACGACGGCTGACCATGGCCGCGCCTCTTGGCCTCTTCATGGCATGGACCACCAAGCACGCCGACTTTCAGTGCTAGTAGATCGTCGCCACGAACTGATCTCCGAAGGCACAGCATGGAGCAAAACAAGGCAGCAACCAACAAGATCCAAGGAAGATGCAAAGCCGAGCGTGTCCAGGGCAAGCGGGTCGAACGGAGTCCCAGCGACCCACTCAGCCTACCGTCAGTAGTTGGTTCTCTGGACCGCGTCTCCGAGCTAATCTCGTGTGGTCGCGTGCCATGCACTGCAAGACGTGCGGCGTCGAGGTTCCAGAACGACACGCCATCGCGAGCCAGGCGTCTCGTCGCGGGCCCACGAGTCGTACACGGCTGAGGAGGCTTGTCGGAGGGCCGACGGCCGCGGGCATCAAGGGCCTGTTGGAGGAGAGTCACGTCCATTACTCGTACTCACCTCTGGACGGATTGTGCGCCAGGTCCTGGCCTGCTTCGCCGGGACCCCGGAAGCTGGAGACGGAGACGCCGCCGATCTTGACTGCTCACCTGGGTGCGTGCCAGCCATATGCAGGCTTGGCACGACGATTGCGACGGAGTGGCGATTGCCTGCTTGTCGGGCAGGCCATATCGCAGCGGCCGCTCTGACGCTCTGACGCTTGCACCGGGCACGAAGGGTCGGCTCGTGTGCCGCAACGGCTGTGGTTGGGCGGCGGAATGCATGGCGGATGCAGGGCGGTGCCGGCAGGCAACATGGGCAAGATGGATAACGAGTACGAGTACGAAGTACGGAGCACGGAGCATGCCCTGCCTGCCACGCTGCGGCCAGGGGGCATGGTGCAGGGGGTGCATGAGCCAGAGCCACCGCGGTCCACGAGCTGGCCTGTTCGCCGCCGACCGCGTCGGGTGCTTGAAGCTGGGACGGCGTACCGGATCTTAAAAGTCGGGTTGGGTGGATCTGGGATCCCGTCGTCGGGGGCCGCCGTTGGGGCCGCCGTTGGGACGGCCGCTTACTCGTAGGGGGGGGCGGCGGTTGGCGGTGCTTGGTTGGGCCATGATCCATGATCCATGGCTGGCTTGGAGTTGGGAATCTGGCAGCTGCATGGATGGCCTGGATGGATGACGGTCTGGATGACAGCCGCGGTGCGAGGTTGGCGCTGACGCAAAGTCATTGCCCTGCAGCGGCGATGGGCCAAACGGCGCGCCTCGAAAACGGCGCACCTTGGAAACGGCGTCGGCGCCGCAGTTGAGGTTGAGCCTTTCATGCTTCTCGGCTCGGCGTGTCGCTCCGCACCATGCCGCTGCCGTCGACAACGGACGTTTGCGCTGCGCCTCGGCCTGTGCGTCTCGCCCCGTGCGCCTCGGCCCGTGCGCCTCACGACGGAGCCACAGCAAAAAAGGCTCAACAAGCGTCGCGGCTTCCGCCGTGGCCGGCTAGTCCTCAGGCGCGCCGCTCTTGACCCTCGTCGGGCTGGGGGGGCTGCTGGCAGGCGTCCGGGGAACCCCGTGCCGCGCCTCGTCTGCCGGTCTGCCGGCCTGCCGGCTGTCTGTCTGCCGGGCAGTCTGTCGGTCAGTCTGTCGGTCTGTCAGTCTGTCGGT
>NRSZ01001053.1:0-14010 GCA_002901185.1 Tolypocladium capitatum | reverse complement strand
GGTCTGTCGGTCTGTCGGTCTGTCGGTCTGTCTGTCTGCTTCTGTTGGCTGGTTGGTTGCCTGCCGGGTTGGTTGCCTGGTTGCCTGCCTGGTTGGTTGCCCTCCGTCACGTCCATTCAGCATTCGTCAAACTCAGCATTCGTCAACCCAGCATGCCCGTGCTCCGTCAGAGCATGCATGGCCGAGTCTCGACAACCCCGTCCGGGGACGTCGTCTGTCTGCTGGGCCAAGGCGCCAACCAGCAACCAGCAGGCCTATCCGGACCGACCCCGTCCTCTGCCGCCGCCGGTGCTCCACCAACCACCATCCATATCCTGGCCGCGCGCCTGTCAACGACAAGCATCCGCTCCCCCAGCCCGGATGCTGCGGCTCTCAGCGTCCGGACGGGCTCTGTCGAGCGTTTGCGTGCTCTTGGCCGTCTGGGTCTTGGCCGTCTGGGTCTTGGCCGTCTGGGTCTTGGCCGTCTGGGTGGATCTTTACCTGCCATGTCTGAGCTTCCTGGGTGTCCCCGGCTCGAACCTTCTTCACGTCATGCATCATCCCTCCTCCATCGAGAGTTGAGCCTTGTCGTTGTCGGGCCCGTCCATCTCGCACCCTGTCACTGGCTCTATAGCCGTAGATCCCTGCAGCTGCGCTTGGTGCAGTACTCGTACGGTAGAGTACCTCGTGCTCCGTGCTTCCTGAGTTGAATACCAAATGCTCTCTGGCGCCAGAAAAGGCGCGTGGCCTTCTCCGTCTCCCCATCACAGCCGCCGTTTCCAGAAGCCATCTCACCTCATCTCGCTCTCCCACTTCAGTCTCGCTCTCCCACATCAGCCTCCTCCCGCTCGCTCCTCCGCTGCCTGCCGCGAGTCCGTCTCGCCTCCCCCGTCATCCCCGGCCATCCCCGGCCATCCCCGGCCATCCATCTTGACGGAATCCGCCAGCTTGAGCTTACCCAGCCGTCCTAGCCCTCTCTCCCGCCCGCTCCCTTGGTCCTGGGACCTCGCCCTCTCCGTAATCTTCAGTATTATTAGCTCCCAGCTGTAACCGGACTCCGATTACCGAACTGACACGCGCCCCTGCCCTGTGCTTCTCACCTTGGCTGCTTGACGGCCTGTGGTCCTCTTGCATCACACGCCTCCCCCCCGGTCCAGCCATAGCCGCCTCGCGTGTCTTGTTACATACAGGACGCCCTCGCACCCCGAGAGCTGTCCTCGTCCCCTTGCTCGAGAAACGCGGAGAATTGTCAGATGGGACGAACACTCAGCCCTTGGCCAGCACCCACTCTACAGCAGACCTGGACCGGGGCTCTTCCCCGATGCCCTGTCGCCAACCCCCAACGACCCTTGCGCGGCTTGCACCTCCTCTGTTCCAGTAGGCTGTGGCCCAGAAGTCGCACAAATACCGACCCTGAGCCGCCCATCAGCCTCTGGCCGAGCAGCCGCCGCCTTGACTCTTGTGCTCTCGACTCGACCGTCGTCTACTGATCCAATCTCTGGCGAGTCAAGCCTTCGCTTCGCGTCCTGTCGTCCTCGTCACGTCGCCGTGCTTCGTCGTTCGTGCGTCGTGCTTCTACACCTACGGCCATCCAGCCTCGATCCATCAACAATCTCGACAACCACGGACAGGACCTCATGCCGTATCACGACAGTTGTGAAATCTCTTCGGGGTAGTATTACGGTGCAGCATTTTGTTTCACGCCAGCTGCCCCCGACCGGCGCGCCCTTCTTATATCTTGGCCGCCTACTGCACATTAATCATCCCCCTCTGCCCTCGACCATAGTCTCGAATCACCTAGTCCCCAACTCCTCGCCGTCCAGCTTGCGGCCTTGCCTTCTTGAGCCACCGGCCGGGCAGGCCCTCTTGTCTCTCTCTCGAATCGTTGCCCCCGTGGCTTCCAGCGCCACCCACGGGATACTGCTCGAGGACCCCTTCCAGCGAGCATAAAACCTGTTCCCGAGCCAGCTGGCGATTGCAGAGCTCGACGGCCTGGGCCCGACCTTGCCGTCTCCTTGCTCAAAGGACCATCAAATCGGCGGTTGACCGCCGAGGACCGCGAATCTTGGCAGCACAGCTTCCTGCGAGCTTCGACTCCTCGCCTGCCGGGAGGACCCTGTCGACGATCGGCACAGAGCCAAGAACGGCAGCACAGGCCGCTACTGAGCAGGGGAAGGAGGAGCTCCCAGCCCAAAGTCCGGACTTGCAGGAACGCTCCATCCATGCTGTCGGTACGGCGTCCCCGAGACATCACTTCGCCCTCCCTCGGCCAGCGCCCAGGCGTACTGCACCTGGCCGGCGGCGCCTCGGATTTGGGTTGGAAATCCAAAAGAGCAGAGTCCGAGGCGTCTGCTCGCTCTCGGGCGTATCCCTCTCCGCCCATGTCGGGGTCTCCACCCCTCCCGCCCAAAGCAGCTCGAGGGGCGAACGAACGGGGCGAGGCGCCGGCTCTGTACTCTGGCGCGCTCCCCCAGGATGTCTACCGAGAGAGGCCCATGCAGCAGCCGCCGGCCGATCTTCGACAACACTTGCCGCCGCCGGTCCCCGTGTCGAGGCCGTATCATCAGGAGCCACCCCGCGGACCATATGGCTTTCAAAGATCCCACGAGGAGCCGATGCCACAGGCGCCGCTGTACTCACCCCAGCCACCTCATGGGATGCCGCACGGGGTGTATCAGCAACAGTACACGGCCTCGGCTGGACCGAGCTCGGAAGGCTCTTACTCGGTGACGAGTCGGGCGTCGGGACTGGAAAATCGGCCATGTGCTTCTCCCAAGTCTCAGAGGAAAACCAAGGGTCACGTTGCCTCTGCCTGCGTCCCTTGCAAGCGAGCCCATCTTCGGTACGCCGTACTCCCCTGTCTCCGAAAAATCTGCACGTGTGCTGACGGGAACATGGTCTAGATGTGACGGTATGTAGACGATTTTGATTTTTCTCCCCGTTGGTTGTCGACTTTTTTGCCTCGGTCCGAGATGTTGGAGAGAAAATACATGTTGGGCAGTTTTCAAATCTGCAGCTCGAAAACTGACCAACGCCACAGCCCAGCGACCCTGTTCGAGGTGTCTTAGCAACGGCAAAGACGACGCTTGCGTCGACGTCCAGCACAAGAAACGAGGCAGACCTCGACTTCGAGACGATAAAGATGCTCGATACGATCAACTGCGGCTTCCGCAGTACCCGGATATATCGCTGCGAAGGCCATCGGGCGTATATGCACCTGGCGACTCGGGGGATCAGGAGTTCGACGACCCGCTCCAACGACACCAACTATATCGACCGCTCGAAGCACCAATGAGCCGAAGTCTGCCACATAGACAGTTCGACAGACCTTCCGACGTACGTGCCTACGGTACGACGTCTCTTGTGCCTGCCCGCCCGGAGCCGGCTGCATATCTCACCATGGGAATGGAGTTTTCCAAAGCCTCACCAACATTTTTGGATGCGATCGGTGCCGCTAACGTGACGGGTCGAAGATTGGGCGACGTCGTCGTCAACACCGAAGCAGAGAGGATCTTCAACATCCAGAACCTGCTAGTTGGGGAGCAGAAGCATAGGGAGCCGAACTACTTGCCACCAATCCTGGGCCACGGTGGACCTGTGATTCAGGGGCTTGGATTCAGTGCCGGCGACGTTACCAGGTTTCCCCTGGACATTCAGGAGCAGCTGACCTTCATCGGACCCGATGGATACCCGAGGCCGCATCTTGTTCGCATGGGCCTGGGGAAAGAGGGATCTGTCTACTTTGTGGTGATGCTGCTGAGTCTTCACCATCGATATCCGCATCCGCCTTTGTCGCAGGCGCGAAATCCACCAGCACATTCCTATCACACGCCCCCAAGTCCGCAGCCACCGTTTGCGCCGCGTACTCTAGTATCTGCGCCTTTCGATGCCGTTCGACATCGACTCAGCGAGGGCTCGTTGAACTTCCGACCGCATCTGGGTCACCAGGCACCGTCACCAACCAACCCTGGTACGACGGCCGCCGCTGCTCATTACGGCCTTTCGACGAGCAGAAATCAATATTCTGGACCGCCTCCACAGTCGTCACATGAAATTGGCCAGAGCGAATCATCTGTCAGTCGTACAGTGCCGCCAAGCTTTCAACTCCCCCCCATACGGGCAGAGTCAGAGCACCGACCGCAGGGGTGGCAGCGAGACGAACGATGGAGTCGTGTTGATATTGGAGGGTTGATCGAGAAGCCTGAAGGGCCGGGGAGATCGCAGTAGATGCGTTCAACACAGTCGACCTGGCGACCTCGAGCTTTGCGAAACATGAACACTTTCCGAAGAACCTAATCCTGGCGAAGTCCGACAGTGTCCGAGCGACGCACCGATCCGTCTCCCCCCCCCGAGCGAATAAGAATATTGTTTACATACTATTTCGGGATAAGAGTTTCACCGTGTAGGGTCGAAGGGGGAGGGTTGTCTATCCACGAGACACATCTGGGGGGGTTGGCGTTACTCAATGAAAACTGCAATAATGGACTAAAGTGTCGACGCAAGCGGCACTGAGGATTCGAATACGGCAGTTCTTGGATTTGGAGTTGTCAGGGTAGGGCTCCACGAGGCGCAACAGCACAGATCGGAGCCTTTGTCACCATTGTAGCTTGACTACGGCAAGGAGTCTTGAGAAGGACCCGGGTAACGTGCGCGATTTCTTTTCAATCCAGAGATCAACGATAGGATTAATGGACAATCGGAGTTGGGGGCAGAGCGGGTGGGATGGGAGGGAGTCAGGTCTGCTCATTGAGTGGCAAGAGTCTGCGCAACGAGAGCAGACTTCAACGTAATGTTGTCGACCTCGCGTACAGAGGAAGGGGGGAAATGTTTGGCTCGGAGTCGGTTGGGAGTCTCGGGCCCGGAGCCAGGACGGATACCGGGCAGTTGGGGGTTGACATGTTGTATGGTGCAAAGTTTTCAGCTGCGGCTGCGGCGTTGATGCGCGTCCAGTGATGTTATTGGAAGCCGGAGCATAGCGGGGGAGTTCGGTTGGGACATTTTCGCATTTCTTCGTAATGGGTCATGTTTTCATGGGCTGCAGCCCTGCCTTGAAGGATAGAGTTAGCTTGAGGATTGCAAAGGCGAGGAGGCGGGACTCGTGAGCAACTCCTATTGATGTCTGATTTCATATCGTAGGTTTCTTGGCCTCGCATCCCTGCGAAGTATTCTCTAGTGCTCCGATGATAACCATGGACGCCACAGAGTACAGGGACCGCCAACGATCAACTCGTCATGTAGAGGAGTTGCGTATTTCTTCAGGTGGAGTTCGATCCCGGTGGTGCTGGAAGTTCCAAAACGTATTCTGGAGGCTGGTGAAGCAGAAGCTGCTTGAGCTTGGGGCCACCAACGCATACTTCCCAGTCCAACACAAACATGACACTCGACATCGGCCGGTTGTTGAAAAGCGCACCGGTCACTCGCGCTTCGTCCTGAGTCTCTTTGGGACGCGAAACGCAATGATACAGACGTTGGAGGCTCAAGCGTCCATGGCCGGGGAAGGTACGGAGCACGGCGGCGAAAAGGACCGGGGCGGGCCGGGCAGGAGCGGGAGAATGTGCCCCGAACACCCTTTGGGTCACGTGGTGACGTGGGTACTTCGCGTGCCTCGCGCTCCACGATGCGATCAACCCCACCAATGACTCCATGTTCCAGCTTCACCCGTCGACTTGCCGTTCCCATTCGCCTGGTCCCTTTGCCGCTGGAGCCTTGGTTGCTTGGCCCGGCCAGTTTTTATATGCCTGCGGGTAACCGCCAGGGCCCTGTGAGACGCCCGTCGCTCAGATGCCTGCGGGACAGGCCACCTCTTCTTGAATGCGACAGGGACGAGCATGGCCGATGCAATGGATGTCGACAGCCTCAGCGGCACAAAGCGAAAGGCGGAAGACTCACTGGATGAGCCGCGACCTGCACGCCGAATCAGGGTGGGTTGATGGTCCCGTGGCCTGCGTGGCAAGGATGCAACCGCTGACCCGTCACCTGCAGGCCTTGGATCCCGACGTGGTCAACAAGATCGCGGCTGGTGAGATAATCGTAGCGCCGGTCCATGCGCTCAAAGAGCTCATTGAGAACGCCGTCGACGCGGGGTCGACAGCCCTGGAAATCCTGGTCAAAGACGGCGGGCTCAAGCTGCTGCAGATCACCGACAACGGCTGTGGAATCCAGGTGAGAACAGGCAAGGCCTCGAACCGGACATGACTAATGGCCCCGAAGAAGGACGATTTGGCAATATTGTGTGAGCGCCATACCACGTCGAAAATCACGGCATTCGAAGACCTCACCTCCATCGGCACCTACGGCTTTCGAGGAGAGGCCCTTGCAAGCATCAGTCACATTGCCCACTTGACGGTGACTACCAAGACCAAGGACTCGGCCCTCGCATGGCGTGCACATTACTCGGACGGGAAGCTCTCGGCGTCCAAGCCAGGACAGCCTGAAGAGCCAAAAGGCGTGGCCGGTCGACCGGGGACGCAGATTACGGTGGAGGACTTGTTTTTCAACGTGCCGACGCGACGCAGAGCATTCAGGTCGTACTCTGATGAGTTTAACAAGATCATCGACATGGTGGGCCGCTACGCCGTCCACTGTGCAGGAGTTGGGTTCACCTGCAAGAAAGCGGGCGAGTCGTCCAACAGCTTATCGGTGCAAGCGCAAGCAACTGCCACCGACAGAATACGGCAGATATACGGTGGCAATGTCGCAAACGAGCTGCTACGGTTTTCAACGACGGGAGACCGCTGGGGGTTCAAGGCCAACGGCCTGGTCACCAACGCCAACTACCACATCAAGAAGACGACGCTATTGCTGTTCATCAACCACCGCTCGGTTGAATCAACCAACATAAAGAAGGCCGTTGAGCAAATCTATATCAACTTCCTGCCAAAAGGTGGCCATCCCTTTGTGTATCTCAGCCTCGAGATTGACCCCGCGAGGGTGGACGTCAACGTGCATCCAACCAAGAGGGAGGTCCATTTTCTAAACGAGGACGAAATCATCCAGGCTGTATGCACTCGGATAGAAGAGGAGCTTGCGGCTGTTGACACAAGTCGAACGTTCAAGACTCAGACACTGCTCCCGGGAGCGAAGCCCGTTGAGGAGTCCCTGTCTGCCGACGCCAATGCGATACCTCCCAAGTTCATGGTCACGGGTAAGCGACGGAGAAACTCGAATGATCTTGTTAGGACGGACGCATCAGTGCGCAGGATTACGAGCATGTTTTCCCTCGCAGACGCCGGAGAGGGCTCGAAAGCCGGCGCTCTAAAAGACGAACCGCTGGCGGCCCCTGAAACCGTGGAATACGAATCCAATGATCGTGAACCCTTTGTCTGTCGGCTCAAGAGCGTCAAGGAACTACGAGGCGACGTCCGCGAGGATATGCACCAGGATCTTACCGACATATTTGCGTCACATTCATTTGTCGGCATTGTAGATGAGAAGCGACGACTGGCCGCCATACAGGGCGGCGTCAAACTGTACTTGATCGACTATGGACATGCATGTTTCGAGTATTTTTATCAGCTGGGGTTGACGGATTTTGGAAATTTCGGCGTCATCCGCTTCAACCCACCCCTGGGGCTTAGAGAGCTCCTGACCATGGCGGCGGAGACGGAGAAGACGGGTTTGGGGGCGTCAGACGAGGATTTCGAGGTTGGGGCCGTTGCGGACAGGGTGACGGCGCAGCTCATTGAGCGGAGGGAGATGCTGCACGAGTACTTTTCTCTCGAGATCTCCCCCGCGGGGGAGCTCATTTCCATCCCTCTCCTGATCAAGGGCTACACGCCGTCCATGGCGAAGCTCCCTCGGTTCCTCCTCCGGCTGGGCCCCAACGTCGCGTGGACCGAGGAAAAGGGGTGCTTCGACACGTTCCTCCGCGAGCTGGCGACGTTTTACGTCCCCGAGCAGCTCCCCGTCGCGGCCGGGGAGGGAGCGTCGCAGGAAGAGGACGTCCCGGCCGAGGTACGCACGAGGAGGCAGCATATCAGGTGGGCCGTCGAGCACATCTTCTTCCCGGCGTTCAAGACGGGGTTGGTGGCTACCCAGTCGCTCATGGACGGGGGGATCCTGGAGGTGGCGAGCTTGAAGGGGCTGTACCGCGTGTTTGAGAGATGTTGATGGGCTGTCTCTTTTTGGGCACGTATGTGATTGCGTCTTGCTACCTAGCTTCGATCTATTCAAAATCGATTTTTTAGCGCTGTTTTGCTGGAGGCTTTTGATAGCCCCGCGTTAAAGCTTTATAATAGCTTACTTAGCCCCCGTCGACATGCTATTGATATTGCTAAGTGTTCATCGGTCAATGACATGTCCCGGCCGTCTATTTGGCGTTTCATGTCTCGTCAGGAACCTCCATTGGCCCATTTCACGGCTTATGCTTCTTCTTGTACGCCAAGAACCGCGTCAGATTCAGCACAGCCTCGTCCGCCCTCGTCCTCAATTCTGTCTTCGACTTCTTGTCAATCGTCTTGACCATGGCACGAGCCTTTGGCAGAACCTCTTCGAGGTGCGACAAGAAGTTGTCCTTCCAGAAGACTTCCTTGTCGTAGGCGTAGCCCTCGTCGCCGTAGATGTCGAAGACCTGGTTCAGCGCCTCCACGGCGTCGGCGGCAGGCGTGTCGGGCAGAGAGGCGAGAACGGTGACCAAGAAGGTGCCGATTTCGCGGTTTAGGTCCGCAGGGGCAGGGTCGATGGCTAGTTGGCCGAGGACGCCGACACACTTGACGCCGAGGCTCTGGAAGGGGTCTTCGGGGTCTTGCGGCTCGAGCCCTCTGGTTGCCTGGTAGAGGGTGATGAACTTGCGGTGCTCGTCGGCCTTGAGGGGAGTCCTGCCTCCCAGGCTGCGGGAAACGGCCCATGCGAGGCCGGTCACCTGCGTGGCGAGGCCCACGTCCGTGGTGTCTGTCGACAGGATCGGCGAGATGACCTGCCCCCACAGGGACCGACCAACAGGCGACCACGCCTTTTGAATACCGGTGTTTTGGTCATCTGAAAAGTCAATCAGAGACACCGACCAGGCGACGTTGTTGAGGGCTGATAGGGCGTGGCTTTGTAGTCGCATGCCGTCGTCATCGGTGGGCTGCATGCACACAACACGGATGACCTCGGGCACGGCTTTTTGGAGGAGGGCCTTTAGAACAGGCAGGTGGTTGATGTTCTCGCCGTCGCCGTCGCCGGTATCAGCGCCCGTGACCATCTCCATATCGGCCTCCATCGCGTCTGCGTCCATCTCATCACCACCCTCGCCCCCACCGTCCTCCTCTTCACCGTCTGAGCCACCAGGCTCGTCAGCTTCGCCCATGTCTTGGTCGCCCTCTGTCCCCGTAACCACCTCCTTTTGCGGTGCAGATCCGCTCATGGCGGAGTTGAGGCTTGTTCCGATAGACGCCAAGGTCTCCAAGGCGAGCTGCTGCTGTTCGACAGGGCAGGACCAGCCATTGCCATTGGTCGCGGTTCGTCCTGGCGCGATGGCTGCAACAGCCTTTGTGAGAGTCGGTATTAATATGGAATCGTCGGCATCGGGAATGTGCGGCGCGTCTGGCAAGCCATTCAGCGCGGCAAAGATGTTGTGCAAGGCGGCACATGCGAGAATGCCGTCACTGTCGGCCTCGTCCTTGAGGGCCACCATGGCCTGAAAGCTCGGGCTATCAACAACCCTCTTGGCAAGCTGCGCGTTGTCCTCGCAAATAATCATGAGACAGGCAAGGGCGTCGCTTCGGAGGTTAGCCACACCACCGTCTTCGCCTTGGCTGCTGCGAGCGATGAGGGTGAAGACAAGGTGTGAAACGGCGGCATTGGCCGAGATGGCCTCGAGCAGTTCGTCCCCTGACTCTGCGAGGGCTGTCAAGAGAGATACGAGGGAAGCGGCGATGCTCGTTGTGAAGCTCTGCTCCGCTCTGGGCAACCTGGAGAAGGCCGGCTCCTCCGATTGGAGCTTTTCAGAGACCTGGCGGCCGTGTCAGTCACGGTGAGGCCTCGACAAGGAGAGAGACGTGAAAGGGGACCCACGGTCTTGGCCGCATACTCAATGGCAGTCAAGATGTCCTGGCGGAAGAGGTGGACACAAAAGTCCGCCTCTTCCTCCTGAGCCAGGACCTGCAGGATGCCCCATCCAGCGGCGCGGCTCTCGAGGGCGGCGTCGGTCAGGGTCTGGGCGAGGACGGTGTGGACGACCTGCTCGCGCAGCAGTAGCTTGCGACACTTGGTGTCCTGGATGAGGTTGGCGACGGCAGTGGCGGCGGCCGAGCGCGACTTGGGGTCGGCGTTCTTGAGGTCGTTGATGACGGGCAGGATTTTGCTCTCGCGCAGGGCAGCGAGCTCGGGGTCCGAGGGAGGCTTGACCTGCTTCATGATGGGATCTCTGCGGTGGGCGAGGCCGCCTCTGTTGCGTCTGGACTTGCCCATGGCGGCCGTTGATTTCCGTTTTCCTCCTCGCCGGGAGATGTCGATCTGAAGGTGTGAAAAACCAAATTTCGGTGCACAGCTCCAGGGTCTCGTGCCCCGCCATTCCGGCCAGAGGCGCTTCGGCCAAGCTCAGCTGCCTGGGGGACCCCTGTAGCAGGTCTCGGCAGGCCACCGCTAGGCGCTTCGGCCGCTATTATTAGGACCCGAGGCTCCAGAAATGCCCCGCGGCGCCCCTGTCCCAGGCGCTGAGACGCGGCACTACTCGTAGATACAAGGTATGACGCCAGCTGGCGACTCCATCCCTCACGACGCCGTCGTCTTTCTCTCTTTCATCATCTTTCATCGGCTTTCATCCCCCCCCCTTGCGCCCTGCTGATTGCAAGCGCGGCCGTTGCGCTTTACAGTCTTGATATCGCGCGCGAGGCGAAATGTGACAGCTCCAACGCCGAACACTTTCCTGTCCGTCTTCCGCCTTTCTCAAGACTGCCGGAGCGCGACGCACGCACAATGTCGAGCACCCGAGATTGGCACTTGTCGCAGCTCTGGCGCGACGACGAGGAGATGGCCAAGAAGGACGACGACCTCAACCTGCCCAAGCACTCGAAGCACGCTGGCGGCCAATGGCAAGCCGGCCGCGCTCCCCGTCGGAGCTGGGTAATGCGCCTCGTCGCATATGCCTTGGTTGCAGGTCTGATCGTCTTCGTCCTCTTCCGCTTCGTCGGCCCCGGCCGCTCCTCGTTCGATCGCCTTGCAAACGGTCGCCATGTCCCCGACATACCAGGGCGAAACGAGCCTCCCAGAGGACAGCGGCCACCGCCGTTGGAACCAGAGGCAAAGCCGCCGCCGAAGCTGAAGACCTCCACCGGCGCGGATAAAAGTGCCGATCAGCGCGGAGACCGCGATGGGCAGATCAAGTATCCGGAGCTGGCGGGTTCCCTTCGGTCTATATCGCCAACTGGCGGGGCCGCGACCAAGAACCGGAACGTCTTGTTCGCGGCCGGGAGTGTCCGGAGCGCCGCCACCTTGCTCCCTATGGCTTGCGAGATGGCTTTTGAGCGCGAAAACTATGTCCATTTCGCATTCATGGGGAGGAGCGACGTGTCGCTGAAGGAGTTGCTCAAGATCAACGGCATTGACAAGACGTGTCCGTTGCTGCTGCACGGTATGGAGCTTGTTGCAAATCGCAGCCGTCTAGGAGCGGCTCGCTAACCGTTCTCTAGATGCGCGACCTGATCACTATGCCACGTCGACCGAGGCGCGCATGACGCTGGCGGCCGCACGTGCCTTGTGTATGCTTATAACGCCCCGAGTAGAGCGGTTGAAGAGGAGACGCGACTAACCCAAACATTACAGACCACATCAGCACATACATGCACCCTCAGGCGATCCTTGTCGACTCCACGGGCGCTGAGGAAAAGTACTTCCTCCGCGGCATGCGTGACCAAGTCAAGAAGACCAAGGCAGCGCTCATAGAGCTCCCAGAGAATCCGGGATCGCGCCTGTCTTGGTTGACGAAGCTCGACTCGTCAGCCCTCGCGGGTATGGTTGCTAGACGCCCACACAAGTAGTTTAAGCTGCTAATGGCGTCTGTCGCAGCTTGGAACAAGGTCCGCTTCGATATTCTCATACACGCTCCCCCGACCGGGACGGGGAACCTGAAGAGATTGCTCCGATCCATAGCGCACGCGGATGTCAGCGGTCACTCAGTTCCCCATCTCACCGTGGAGCTGCCCAACCCCATCGAAGCCCCTCTAGAGAAGTTTCTCGCAGGGTATCAATGGCCACCGTCGTCTCCGGGCGCAAAGCCGATGCCGCAAATGCTCTCTCTGCGTCGCCGCATCCCGCGGCAGAGGCTGACGGAGGCAGAGAGCTCGGTTCGGTTCCTCGAGTCGTTTTGGCCGACAGACCCTCCTCACTCTCATGTTTTGGTGCTGTCTGCCCATACGGAGGTTTCTCCTCAGTTCTTTCACTGTAAGTTTGCACACGGCGGCCCGAGTAGGTTTAGTATTCGCGGCCCTAACCCGGCTCAGATGTCAAGTACGCTCTCTTGTTCCAGCGGCATTCCAGAGCGGCGACTAGGGACGGCTTCGATTCGAAGATGATGGCGATGAGCCTTTCGATGCCAAGCACTTCGCTGGATGGCACCCAACCGTTTACGCCCCCCAAGCCGCTGCGCGCCGACAAGGCCGGGCCCGAGGGAACGGCTTTCCTCTGGCAAGCACCGACCAGCGATGCGGTCCTCTTCATGGGCGAGAGATGGGTCGAACTACACAGCTACGTGTCGCAGGTGCTCGACAAGCAGCACACGTTGTCGGCCCCACCGGCGCTCCTGGCGCAGAAGGAGGTGGGCAAGAAATACCCAGCCTGGATGGAATACGCATTGCAGCTATCGCGTCTGCGGGGATACTTTACGCTCTACCCCAGCAAGCAAACTGCGGGTGCCATCGTCGGCGTCCACACGGACCTGCCCGACAAGCCAGAAGAATACCAGGAGCAAGTCGCCTCGAAGGAGAGGGAACCAGACAAGTTGGTGGACCAGGCGAGCGAGGAGTTTGACGCAGCATCGCAGGTTGACATGTTGAAGACGCTGCCGCACAACGGCGACCATCAGCTGCCCAACGATCTGCCGCTCCTGTCGTGGGATGGGAGGCAAAAGAGCCTGGATACCTTTGCAAGGGACGCGACGCAATACGCAACCGACTTTCGTCGCGAGGTCGGGCAGTGCGGCGAGGAGGAACTGAAGAAGCAGCCCCTGGCCCGTATGGATGCCAGGGACCTGTTTTGTAACACCAAAGGACAAGGCATAGTCTAGTGGAGTCGGTCACGGGCGGTCACGGGCGGTCACGGGTGGTGCTGCGGCGTATGAAAATGGGAACCATGGGTAGCACATTGTCAGGCATAACTACTCGGGGAAGCTGGGTTGATTCAAGAGATAGTCAATGTAAAGGCCTATGGGCATTAGTCGTTGATGGGGTGCAGCTTGGCGACGACGAGCAGCACGACGCACGTGCCAATGATGCTCACGGCGATGACCATCAAGAACTACAGCGACGAGGGTCAGACCCGCAAACGAAGCAGCAACGGGGATAGACGCACCAGCTGCGTCCTCCAACCCGTCTGCACAATGGCCGCTCTCCTGCCGTACTTGTTCACGGTTTCTGCGTCGAGCGTCAGCGAAGCTCACCTCGTCCATGCGGGTGCGAGGCGCACGTATGTAGTTGGCCACGCCAATAAACAGCGTCACCACGGAGAGCACCCAGAAGACGACGCCGAGCGGCTTGGACATGCGCCGCTCGAGGTCCGAGGGCTGCGTCTTGAGGTGGAAGGAGAGGGTGATGGCGACGGACAGGACGGCCATGTAGACGGCGAGCCGGAGGTACGAGAGGAGCGCTGCGCGACGACGTCAGCCCTCGCGCGCCGGTCGCCGCCGCGAGACGGCGGCGGCGGAGAGGGGAGGCAGATACTTCGCTCGTTGGCGCAGTGGTCCCGCGCGTCGCTCGTGTCGTTGTCGAACAGCAGCGTGCCGAGCAGCGGCCAGGCGAGGAAGGCGGACGAGCGGGCGCGGCCCGAGCTGCGGGTTGTTCGCGTGAGCACGCGTCTGCTCCGTCGGCCCAGCCGCCCGGTGGGCCGGGGGCGCAA
>NRSZ01000268.1:0-26112 GCA_002901185.1 Tolypocladium capitatum | reverse complement strand
TCTCACGCAAAAAAAAGAAACGCCCCATCGAACGACCGGGTTGCATCACGTCGATCGATCCCAATGCTGGATGCCGCAACCGCCCACTCAAAATCGGTTCTGGGGACTGGTCGTCCTGCCTCCCAGGTTCGCCGAGTTTCTCGGGCCCGCCGAAGTAGGCATCTGAGGCGGAGGAAGGGCGCCAGCATCGTCGGCAAGCAAGTCTTCCAGGTAAGCGCTAGGTGCGCGCTGGCCCGGCGCAAGGCTGCTCAGGTTTAGTGAGCTGGTGCTCATGGCGCTCAGGTCCCTCCGGGCTGGATACTGAGGCGAGTCGGGGGGTGTTTGGTTCGGGGTATGGCGAGACGGGTTGGCATAGTGTCCCCGCGAATCCGGACGAAGGTTGTTCAAGCTAATCGAATTGGTCTGGTTCGGGGCAGGCGAGCCGGATCCAGAGGCATAGAACCCAGAGGGCAGGAAGGCAGAACCCCGAGCGCCCGGGGCATTGTTGGCCGCGGTAGGCGAGAAGAAGAGGTTGGAGTGGCTCGGTGTCGAAGACGTCACGGGTCCACGGTTGGTCCGTCGTACACCGCGACCGGCAGCGGCAGGGCCGCCGCCCACGGACATTGTCGACCCTTGATCGGTGTACTTGTAGAAGGGCGCAGGCGGCGCAGGAAATCCAGCCTTACCGGTGGCAGTGTTCTGGGCCTTGGCAGCGCGCTCAACGGATCGATGGAGGAGAAGGCTGACGATGCCGCGCCAGATGAGAATGGCGAGTCCGAGGGCGCCCAAGATGGCTCCGACGGCAATGAAGACGGTGCCGTCGGGCATTTTGGACTGCTGCATGAAAGGAGCATCCTTGGTTGGCGGAACGGTCGGGGCCGGGTAGTCGGGGATGACGCCGGGCCCGGTCAGAGTCGGGAAGCCGGTGAGCTCGCCTCCGGTTGTCGCTTGAGGGCCTCCCGTGATTGAGGCGATGGTCGTGGCATCTGTCGTTACCGGAGTGCCGGTGTTGGTGATGCTAATCTGGGTCGTGGCCGGTGTCGAGGAGTCCGAGGCCGACTTCTGCGACGGCTGTGAGTCGGTGGTGGGAGTGGCCTTGCTGTCGGCGGAGGAGGACTTGGTGTCGGCGCCATTCTGGGCCATGGCGGAAGTGGCCAAAATGGCGAGGGACAGGAGAAGCGCCGGGCCCGGCAAGTGGTTGGTCGGGCTCATGATCGCTGGGCGATATCGCTACCGAGGAAGCAGATGCAGTCGAGGAAAGGAATGGCAGGGCAACGTGCGCTGAGCCGTTCGCCCTCGTCGTTGGGAGGGGCGCGTCCAGGAATGCAAAAGGGAGAGTGATGGGTGGCCGGCAGCGGCGGAGCGTCGGGCGCGCCGGCTGGGCGTCAAAGGGGAGAAGGAGGGTATTATTAAAGAAGCGGCGAATACAGATGCCAAAAGAAAGGAGGCGGCCGGGGGAAGATGGGCGAGCGCTACAGGCCTTGCGCGGACATGGCGATGACGGGTGATGATGGTGGTGGGAGAAGAGAAGAAAGCAATTGTCGCGACGGCGGTGCAGGGAGGCAAGGGCGGCGCAGCTGCTGGGGTGGCGAGTACCCGCGCCTTGCGCCGAGCCTGGCGCCGCCGGCAGGTCACGGGTACCTGGCGCAGCGCCGTCACGCCCCAGGGAACCGGCGCGCGGCTACCTGAAGGCGCTAAAACGTCGAGGGCGCGATGCTGCGCAGGGCAGAGGCGCTAGAGTTGGCCTGGAGGAGGCAGCTTGGCGGCCGTTGTGCGCCGTGCGCTGGCCGCCGACATCACGTCAGCGTCGGCGCTTGGGATCCAGATAGTACTATTAATAGTTGGAATCCTGCCGTATACCGACCTCGGTCCGTCGAGCAGCCATGCAGTATCACAGCGGCAGGGCTGTGGACGAGGCGCTGGAGGCGCGGTCTCGCAGGCGCCACGGGCAGCGGCCGCTAATGACAACTCATCTCGCCGTGGCGGCCCGCAGGCCCGTCGGTGCGAAGGCGCAGTGCGCTGTCCGGCGCGCCGCGTACGGATCTATCCTCGCCGCAGGCAATCCGCGAGGGACCGGGCCTTGTCTGCCGTGCTGGAGAGGAGCACGGCCGGGCAGGATGCAGGCGACTGCCGCATCCTCCATCCAACGCGCGCTTCCACGGCTGCGTGGCGGCCCCGTAATGCTTCGTACCGCAGGCACCGGGCGGCCCGCCAACGGATGCAGCAGGCACGTGACCCCGGAGCTCCGCCAACGACGCCCAAGCCTCGTCATCCGCGGCGCCGTCAAGCGGGCTCGACCGCGCTGCATCGACGCGACCGCCTCGCCGCGCCATCCCCCCTGGCCGAATACCCTCCCGCCGATCCCTAGACCGCATCACCCGAACCTACAGCATGGAGGACGAGCGTCTCTGGAAGTTTAAGCGGCCGGAGTGGCTGAACAGTGTCTGGGCCCGCAACGCTGGCGTCTTCGCCGCCGGAGGCCTGGTGAGTCGCGAACATGCACCCTGCCCCGTGCGGCAGCCTCGGAGGCGCCGACTTCGCCCGCGGGAGCTGGCTGTGCGCACGCGCCGTGTGAAGGGGAAGTGGGCTAACCATGTGCTGGTGCGCAGTTCTCCCTGGCGTTTTACGTCATGCTCGATTCCGCCGTATGGTCCAAGTCGGCGCGGAACGGCTCCAACGTCAACGTCAAATTCGTCGACTGGCTGCCCCTCATCTTCTCCAGCCTCGGCATGTTGATCATCAACTCGGTCGAGAAGCAGCGCCTCAGCGCCGACTCCTTCAGCTACAGCGGGTCTGGCGTTGCGTGGAAGGCCCGCGTCGTGCTCTTCCTGGGCTTTGCGGCCCTCGCCGGTGGAATGGCTGGGGGCGTGACGGTCTTCGTCCTCAAGTTCATCGTCCCCGGCGTGGCTATGCCGGCCTTGGGCATGGGCATCGAGAACCTCGTCAGCAATGCGCTTGTTGGCTTCAGGTAAGCTCGGATCGGCGTCCCTACTATTGTGCCAGCAGACTCTAATATTGCATAGCTCTGTTGTTCTCTGGATCAGCCAGAACATGGAGGACGAGTATTCGTACAACCTGTCGATATAAGGAAATGGAGAACCACTAACGAACAGGGAAGAGGTATTCCTGCGGCTTTCTTAGGCAACGACTATCCTACGGGTTCCTGAGACAGCATCTTGGGGTGTCTTTTTTTCCTTTTCTTTTTCCTTTTCCTTTTTGGATGTGTACGATGGGGAGCGAAACGGCTTCTTCTCTTGTTGAATTCTAAGAACCATTCATTTGCCGTTCCTGCGCATGTACCGCTTCTACCACGCGCTACTCAGGTTGTCCCGCTCCGTGCAGATCCTGATGCTCGTTGAAAGCCGTTCCTGGGTCCGAAGGCCGCTCCCCGCAATACATCAAGCGGCGAAAGAGCACTGTCACAGAGCCGTGGGAGCTTCAGTGGGGAATGCGCATGCTTCTGCTATGGGAGGCAGGCGACAATCGCCAAGGGTCTCGGCGAGGCTCGACTATAGAGGAAATCATATATTTCACGTCGGTGAATTCTTGTTCAATATCCGCCTCCCACCCTAGGCTTCAAGCATCTAGTAGTAGGTAAGGTCCCGTCCTAGTAACCCTGCATAATCCTTCTACACGTGAGTTAGTCTATATTTAGGGGACTCTGCTCTCTGAAATAGTTGATATACTTCTACCTCTAGATCTGTCTCTGTGCCGACCAGGGCGAAACCGTCATCCTCTTCCATAACCTTGCGCTTCCGTGATGGTGTTAAATAAGGTGAGTTAACGAGTAAGAGGCACAGATGTGGCTATGTGTCATTGTATGAGCCGGGCATGGGCTCACTAGAAATCTTTATTAATCCAGGCTGTCAGCAGCTGTCCGACGGTCAGGATCGGCTGAGCAACTGCCGATTATCGAAGAGTACAGGCTCTCATCTCCATTACACTTATACTTGTTTAGCACCAATATTATTACTGGTACATGATTCGGGCGGTTCGAACCTGTCAGGACGTATACTGGTATGACGACGAATATGGAATGCCACGGGAACAGGGTTCCCTCCAACGGGTGTTGAGCTGCGTCCTCTCTCGCCATCAGTGAATTCGCTACCAAGGCGCCGGAGCGAGAATTCAGTCCAGCACAGATCATGCCATGTCTCTTGCAGCACACACGTCTGACGGCCACTGCGCCGCCTTGGCCGCGTCCATGGCGTCGGCTCACCTCTCGATGAGTCATGATGAAGCTCGCCGGACTGCACATCCCTCCCGCCCCAAGCCATCTCCCACATCTGCTCGCGGCGTCGCTCGTCGGTCGGATAACGCGAGCGGTTGGCGAATTGGTATCGGCGTAGTCGACTGCGGACATCCAATCCGACCAGTCGGGACCAACCATGAGAATGCGTTGCGGCGAGCCCCTGACGGCAACTCTGTCCGGGGTCTGCACGAGTAGAGATAGAGAGCGCTGCGGGGCATTCGAAGGTTGGCGGACCGAAAGGTGTGGCTCGGAAAGTCGTGGCTCTGCAGGGCGCTAAGCCCCCCTGTAACGCGGGGGCTGCGGGGTGCATGGGCTTGCAGGCAGCGGGTGCAGGGGCCGAAGGCCCTGTATCGACGTGTCGACACGTAAACGTCGACGTCCCGGCGAACCGCGACACCGAATGCGGCTTCAATTCCCGAGCGGCCCGGAGCAGTTTCCTCTTTCGACCGTCTCGCTCCGCAAGAGCCTGTACCTGTAGGCTGCGTGGTCGTACCCGCTCACCCATAACGTCGGCCACGGAACCCTCTTTGCGCCGTGTTGATGCCGGACTGCCCATGCCTAGGCAGCCTTCCGGCATGTGCCCCACGAAGCATCTTTGGCCATGCCGCGGTATATATGACGCCCGGGGAGAACACGACTCCGTCTGTCATGCCTCGAGACCGTGTGTGGCTGCAGCCACGACTCCCGCCCCAAACGCCCCGCCCGTACCAGTAGCCCCCGTCTCGAGCTCACGATGCGCTTCCTTGCCCTGTTTCCCGTCGCCCTCGCCGGCTATGCCCTCGCGCTTCCGTCGCCAAGGCCCGAGGAGCTCGCCCGCCGTAACTGGCCGTCCGTCACCACATTCTTGTCCAAGGTGGCAGCCGTGTTCCCTGCGAGCGTGCTGGTGGAGGATGCCTGTGGTTTGATCACGGCCGGTGAGCGCACCGTTGCCATCGTTTTCGGCATCCCAAGCTCGGAGAACGATGCCTGCGGCGACGTCACTGTTCTGTGGGCTCGCGGCACCTGCGATCCGGGCAACGTCGGCGTGCTCACGGCCCCGTGGTTCTTCAAAGCGCTTGACTCGGTCGTCAGAGCATCAGGCCGGTCGCTGGGCGTCCAAGGCTTGGACTACCCGGCCAGCGTGGAGGGCTATTTAACTGGCTCCGAGGGTCCGGGACAGGACTTGTTGGTTCTCCTCGTGCCCTACACGTACATGTATCGAAGAGGTCGTGTGTTGACCTGCCCTCACAACAGTGCCGACCTCGTACGGAATACCGTCGCCGAGTGCCCCGACACCAAACTCGTCCTGGGCGGCTACTCTCAGGGCGGCATGGTCGTCCATAACGCCGCGGCCGACCTGGATGCCGGTACCATGTCCAAGGTCAGCGCCGTCGTGATATTCGGGGACCCGTACTCGGCCCAAGCCGTTGCCAACATCGACGCGTCTCGGGTCAAGATTATCTGTCATGGTGGGGACAACATTTGCGATAACGGGCCGCTTATCCTGCTGCCGCATCTAACCTACGCCGAGGATGCAGGTGCTGCGGCGAGCTTCGTCATGTCACAGATCTAGCAGCAGGGTGGAGATGGTAGTGGTATATATGGCCGGCAGCCCTTGCTTGCCGTCTTCGTTTCTCAAACATGTATTGGCAGTTTCCTGGCAAGAGTTTCCTTGTAGGGACAAGCACACCGACGTGGATGATGCCCACCGCGTCATCACCGCATGAAGCAGCATAGTACTTTGCCCCCTCGGGACGACCCGCGCATGCTAAATAATATCGCGGCTCGAGAAACGACATTTGCTACGGAGTACATTCAACCATAAACTCGTTGAATGCACGTGTGAAGGTGAGCGCAGGGGCGCAGTCGCCTAATTGGCTGAACACTCGGAAGAACCTAAAATGCGAGCAGGCCCACCATAGGGGCAGAGCTCAGCCATTAAAGACCGCCTCGTCAGGCAATTCTCTTAGGTAGGAAAAGGCTATTTTGCATCGTCAATCGTATGCTCCTCACGGACCAAACACGCATTGTGTGACCGCATGTTATTGGAGAGGACCCGCTTAGTCCTCTCGCGCCTTCTGCAGTCCATCAATCTCGATTTTCTTCATCCCTAGCATGGCAACCATTCCCTTGTCCGCCTTCTCCTCATCCTCGTCGGTCAGTATCTGTGGCAATGCCTTGGGCACAATCTGCCACGAAACACCGAACTTGTCGGTAACCCATCCGCATTGCTTGGCCTCCTCGTCACCGCCTTCGCCGAGCCTCTCCCAGTAGTGGTCGATCTCGGATTGGTCTTCGCACTCGACCTGGAACGAGATGGCGGGGCTGAACTTGTACGCGGGGCCGCCGTTGAGTCCGACGAAGCGGTGGCCGTTCAGCTCGAAGGTGATGGTCATGACGGTGCCGGGCTGTCGCTTGTGGATCGCGCTGCCGGCTTCCGGGTATTTCTTGATGCCCGTGATTCTGGAATTGCCGAAGACTGAGACGTAGTAGTTGGCGGCTTCTTCTGCGTTGCCGTCGAACCAGAGGCATGTGATGAGACTGTTGAGCGGCATGTCGACATGTATGATCGCTCCATGTTCGATGGCGAGCGAACATGGTTGCGAGTCTTGTCGAGGGGTGGGATTTCGACCGCGTTGCTCCCTGCCAATAGGCTCCCATCGAGCCTGTTACAAGCGGCCCGCACGACCATGGGCGAGGTTTACCATGCCAGCCGATAGTGAGCATGTACAACCCTTTGTGGCGCAGAATGCTGTTCCAGCCAGCCACTGGTGTTTCCTAGGCCGGTCCTGCAGAGAAGTGGCGCCCATTCACGCACCAGAAGCCAAGCGAGCAACGGTACGGATCTAGACCTCGGCTTTTCGCAGCGTCTTGCCAATTAGAACTTTGAGCAACCCCGAGGCAGGCTGCCTGTTCCGATGATCCAAAGCTAACAGCGCAAGAAAATGCTCGGTTGCAGAACCAGGGGCTTCGTACGCTACCTCGGTAGGTACCGATGGCCTCCGTCGAGCCTGGAATTTGTTCAGCGCCTGCCCTGGCCCCACGCGGCGGCAACGCCCCTCCCTCAACCCCTCCAACTCCAACCTACCCAAGTACTCGTAGGTACCTTGTCTCGCCCTGCCCTAGAAACATCAAGCTTCACGGTTCGCGCATTCGCCTTGGGCTTTGGCATGCCTTATCCCTTCGCTCGAGCTGAGGATCGGCAATCTCCCGCCATGAATGAACGGCCGCGACATCCCGAGCATGGCGCCCCGCGGGCCAGAGGAACCGGAACCGTCATAGGAGTTCGCCCCAACCTCTTCCGCAGCCAGCTGACCCGCCGACCTACCGCGAGCTCCTCCAACTTGGTCGAGACCGTGCCCCTCGACGTCGACGTGCTGTCCGACACGTCTGAGATTGTCGTCCGCGACGAGCAGGGCGAGATTGAGCTCGGGGACCCGCCCACGCCGGTCCTGGAGGGGCGGGCCGAGCAGGCCGAGGACCGCCAGGAGACTGAGAGTGAGGCTGCGCCTATCCCCCGAACTTGCTGCTGATGAAGCTGACGGCGTTGCAGAGGAGAGGCAGCGCTTGGCGGAGGCTGTCAAGCATCACACCATCAGTCACAGCTCGGTGCCAGACCAGCCAGAGGGTGAGGTGCGTCGTCGCTCCGGCAAACATATTGGGCGCTGACCATGGCAACAGAGCTTCTCGAAGCTGTGCGCGCAGGCCTCCGGGCCAAGGTCATTGCGCTGGCCGAGGACAATTGGATGTTCGAGCCAGAGGAGCAGGCTCGTGGATGAGCCTTCACAACGAGACGCCTGCTGTCTAATGTGTTCATGCTATCTATGATACATTCATTCATGAGCACCACCATGGCCTAGTCCAGCCCAGCTGGAGCTGGAGCACCTAGGCCCCGTCTCTGCAGCTGCTGCGGCGCGGCACCTCCGCCACCGAACAGTCCGCTCATCATATCCATCAGCGGGTTACTCTGCCGCGGCCTGGCAATGCCGAAGTACATCTCGGCAATCATCTCCAGCGGCTCGGCCCACGCCTCAGTGTCGTTTATCGGCGTCGCATACTTGGACACGAGGCCCTTGTACACCTCCGCCGCGCCGCGCTGGATGGCCAGGAGGAGCAGACCGAGGAAGTTGAGGAGCGGGAGGCTGGGGAAGATGCGGATGTCGGAGCTTGCGCCGCATACGTCCTGGACGCCGAGGCCGGCGTCCTCGCTGCTGAGGGCGCTGGTGAAGAGGCGGTAGCAGGTGTTTGCGGCGCGGACGTTGCCGACGAGGAGGTATGGGAGGATGGCTCGCGCGGCGTAGTGTGGTGCTAGGTGCTCGTCTCCTTCTTTATACCACGCGTACTCCATCCTGAAGAGAACCTCGGGAGAGTCCTTGGTCCCTAGCAGCAAGTGTCGTTCGGCTTCGTATGTGTCGTGATCTTCGGCGTACAGCGATCCAGCAACATGGTGCAGCTCTGGGTCGCCAGCGGGATACTCGCCAAACTTAGCCGACCACCTAGCAGCAAAGCTCCCGTCAGCATCCCCCGACATCAAATCTCCCAGCATCAGCGAATGTCCTCACCCTATCATCTCCGTGATAAACCTCTTCCGCGTCGGCTCCTCCCCGTCAAACAGCCGCAGGCACGTCAGCAGGCGGACCTTACTCGCCGAGTCGGGCCGCATCTCCGCCTGCCTGTACACGTCGACCATCATGACGCACAGGTCGCCGCCGCTGCCGCCCTGGCCGGCCTTGAGCAGCGACTGCGCGACATTGGCCAGGATGTCGATGGCGGCGGGCCAGTTCTGGGCCTTGATGTAGCGCGAGGCGGCGACGCGCGTCTGCTGCTGGGCCTCGTAGTAGTCGCCGTCGGCGATCTTCTCTCGCAGCCGGGCGACGATTCGGTCGACCTTGCTCGCCATGGTATGCGTGGGCGAGGGGAAGTGATGTAGTCGATGGCCGGAGGAGGTGCTGGACGTTTGGGTGGAGGGGGCGTTGGGCGGCTGACTGTGGGGCTGCGGGTTGGCTGTGGAGTGGAGTTTTCACGATTTCAACCCTTGAACAGGGCCTTCATCCGTCACGTTGCGTCTGCCCGAGACTTCATGTGAAAGGATTTGCGTTGTAGTGGTAAGCCATCGCATATGTCGACCTCTTTAGCAGAAGACGCGCCACTCAGTTGGCATATCCGCGACCCATTGCTCGGCTTAGCTCTCTCGAAAAGCTCTGCCGATGCAGGCACGGGGGAGCCAATCTTGTAGCCGCACGAGTCGAGAGCTCTTGAGGCATCTACGGGGTTTGCCCCAGGGGTACTCACACAAGCTAACAACTGCTTCCCTTCCAATGTGCTTTCTCTTCCCGGGGTTCTACGTGGTAAGGCTGAGCCAAGAGAAGCCCTCCTGTATAGACCTAAATAAGCAATCGATTACATCACCACAGCGCGAGTAGTGTAGAGGTTAGCATACATGCTTCCCAAGCATGTGACCCGGGTTCGAGTCCCGGTTCGCGCATATGAACAAGTTCTTTTTGCCTCTACGGTTGACACATCATAAAGTTTCATAGCTTTCTTTTTGCTGCAATCTATTTTTGGGGGTTTGTGGAAATATCTCCGTATTAGCAAGTCGTGAAGCTGGCGACGGCTTGATATTGCTGCCTTCCTAGGCCTTAGTCATAGCTCATGCAAACGAGACATCATACATAGCCTACCATCCTATGCAGTGGACGTTACACCATCATTTGTGAACTACATATGTGTATGCACCAATGCCAGCTCATCCCTTATGCCTTTATGCCATGATTAATCTCTCTGACGCAGTCCGTTCCTCGAGTTGATGGACTGTTCCCAAGCCTTCCTCCACCCTCCACCCTTTCTCGTTATCCCAGGCCAAGATCCCAACTTGCAAAACCATTCCTTAGTGCAGCCATGCGCTCCCCGACGAGCGTCTTCCCTTCTCATAGAGCCACTTACTGTTGAGCCCCACGCTGGTTCGCTTGCCTCCCGGTGGGCTAGGCGAGCTCGGTGAGGCGGAGTCGGAGAACAGGTTCGCGGACGAGGTCGCTCCAAAGGGACTCGTTGATCCAAAGGATGATCTCCGCCCATTTGCCAGACCGCCGAGGCTCTTCTGAAGCATCGGGCTGCCGGCAGGGGAGTATGGCAAAGGGGACCCGCCCACGGGGCCGTGAGGAGCTGGGCTACCTCTGCCAGACAACGGGGAACTACTGTAGCTCCCCCTGCTGCCTACAGAGCCCGCTATCGACGATGCGCGCGAGTATCGTGGAGGCGTGCTGAACTTGGCATCGGGAGTGGGAGGTGCGGAGGACGGGGGAAGGTCCAGCAACTTGCGTTGCGTCGCTGTCAAGGGTATGTCGGAGAGGTCGTCCTTCGCGCGAACAAGAGGCAGGCATGCCATGCCAATCTGGACAAATGGCAACAGTTGGAAGATGAACCATGCCCAGCCTAGATATGAGCGGGCGGAGTTGGACAACCTGTGTGCTGTCGTCAGCATAATATCCTTACAGGAGCTGACAGAGTAGAATTGGCCGTACAATTGAGGGTCCACCTTGAGCCGTACTGCCAATTGAACCGACCACAAGGCCAGCAGGGCAGCAGCATTGTATGCTATCTGACGAATATTCTTCTCGGAGAAGGTCGTCGCATTGCGCCGCCGCGTGATCTCGTCGAGTCGGGGATGTCTCCAGGTGCCGGGGCTGTCGGTGGCGGGCAACACGTTTGCGGACGTCGACTTGACCGGCGTGGACATGTTGCAGGAGGCCTGCGAGTCGCCGTGTGCGCGGGGAGGCCGGGTTTGGCGGGCGGATAATCGTTCTGCAGAGATGGTCAGCCGAGTAAATCCTCGACGAGGCTGGAGATGAGAAGCGCTGGAGATGAGAAGCGAGGCGCAGCCTTAGCCGTCCTCGAGCCTCGCCTGGGAGGAGAATAGAATCGCCGCCCATCAGATCTCACCTGTGCCTTTCGCTGTGGGTTAGTAGGTCGTGTGCAGGCCAGAGTGGCCGTGGAGCTGGCGGTTGCTCTCCTTTGCCGCTGGATTTGTTGACGTTGCGGCGGGAAGCAAATCGCGATGCAAGAACAGAGCGTGGACTGGGCGACCGGCGGTGCACGGGCCATGGAGCTGCAGTACGAGTACGGAGTAGGTATTAATACTCCAACACCAGGGCGGCGGAGGCCCCTGGCACGCCCCAGGTCCACTGGACTTTACTCCAGCGACGCCCTGCCAGGTGGTGCATCGTGCGCAGCTGCACCCGACTCCCGCGCCGCCTGCCCGTTCTGAAGCTTTATCCTTCGCGCCTCCCGCTCCTTTGAACCATCGCCAATTGCCCCGTCTGCATCGCCAGACGCCGTCCCGCCATCTCCGACACATCCACCGTCCTCTTGATTAACATAGCTATGTGCTGCTGATCGCCGGCCCTAGCACCCTCGTCGAACACGCCTCGTCGAACACGCCGCCTCCTGGCAACTCTCTCCCTCGCGGCCGTTCCCCCGAAATCCTCGCGTCATGGCGGCCTCGCCGAGCTCGGTCGCCGCGACGTCGGACATCGAGCCACCCAGCTCGCCCGCCGCTCAAGAAGGCAAGTCCTTCGTTTCGCGCGCCGCCTCCGATGACGAAGACACCCGACTGGCCGGAGACACGCCAGACGCCTCCGAGAAACCGAGTCGGGGCAGGGGCAAGGGATCACAGGGCAAGGACGCCAACGGGCAGCATATTGGCAAGATTCGGCATTTAAAGAAGGAGGACGGAGAACCGCTATGGCGAGAGGACATCCAGTACGACTTCCTCAAGGCCGTGTTCGACAACGAGCAAAAGGTCTTCACCAACTCGTACGACCAAGACGGCATCGGGAAACAGAACTTTGCCGACCTCTACATCGACACCATGTCACGGAGCAGCAAGACCAGCAAGGTGCTTCGAGACAAACTGCTGAGCGACCGAGAAGCCGCCAAAGGCATGGCCATGGTCTGCCTGCTGGTCAACGTGGGCAGGATGAATACGACGCTCAACTGTAAGTTACCTTCCCGTCAAAAGGGCATCTCTGACCCGTTGCTGACTCCCATTCAGTCTTCCCCGAGATGCGTGCACAGCTCCGGACGTATCATGCGATTCCATCCTTGCAGGCACATCAGGATCCTCATGCATACAAGCAGTTGCAGGATGCACCACGGCTTAAGTCCATCTTGAAAGGCGGCGCCGAGGACCGAGAAGAACCCAACTCCCTAGACAAGATCAAGAGGGTCGACGATCCCCCGAGGACGAACCCAGTAAACCTCATCTTTGTCATGTGCAACGGTGCTCAAAAGATAGCCGAGCTGCACTTTCCGGACAATCACGAGTTTCATGACCTCATCATGAAGAAAAAGTACTCGAGCGAGTCTCGGGCAAGGGCCTTCCTGTGGCTCATGTGGTTTTACCTCGAATCCGACTTCACCGAGGAAGGCTGTGAAGAGAATCCTTTCGGCCCAGGTGTCGATTATGATCTCAACGTCGCAAACCAGGGCATTCCCCAGCTGGAGGTGATGACGGACGAGCAGAGGACATCGGAGAACGTGGACACGCAGGAGGAGATTGATTTCGGTCGCGAGAAGCAAAAGACGAGGGCCAAGATATTGGAGATGGACCTGGTGTATTTGAACGAGCGGGAGACGAAGCGCGGCAAGCTCCGGGCGCCGCTCAACGAAGACGGCCCGGCCATTCTGCCTCGCATCAGGCCCTCTAAACACGAGTCCGACATGGACAGCACGAGGTCCACGCCCCCACCCCGGGCTTTGGGCAGAGGTGCAGGTTCGGGTCGCCGAGGTTTGCCCCTCAGGTATCAAATCTTTGAAGGCTCTTCACCAACCCGTCATGGGTCCGAGGGTGTCGTTGCGAGGAAACCCCGTCCGCCCACTGCGCACCAGCTAGCTGTTGAGCGGAATCGTAACGAGCGGGTCGAGTACATCCTGGATCGCGGCCTTCGCCGGCAGCACCACAGGAGCCGCAAGCTGCGTCGGCAAGACGGCGCCATCTTCCGGGCATACAGAAGGCTGCGGTCTCAAGACGATGGATTCGAGGATACGGATCGCGAAGACGATCCCCCGCGTAACCTGCCTACGGATGGCGACAAGGGGGCCGGGCAGTTCCGCGAAAAGGGACTTGGAGGCTTGTGCCTCTTGGCTGCCGAGGAGGACGATTTCGGTGAGGAGGTCGCCTCTTATGCCGCGGCGCTACGGCGGTCGACGCGGCGTTTGGCCCGCTGGAGGGGTCGCGAGCATGAGCTCGGCGTCATCGCAGTGGTAAAGAAACAAAGGCAACGTGGCGAAACCGAGAATGGCGACGGCAAGGGTGCCGGGGATCTCACTCAAGATGCAGCGGAGAGGAAGGCCAACGGACACGCCAATGGCGACGTCACAATGGATGACATGGATATGGACGAGGCAGACCAGACAGCCATGCTCGACGACGAAGGACGGGCGGACGACGATGCCGACGACCCTGATAAGACTGAGGTTATGGGGGACTCGGACATGGACTAGAAACAGCAAAGATCTAAAGAACCAAAAAGAGGGGAGATCGTTGTTGTGTGAATGCAGGGATATCAGGGGCCTGGCCGGCGCGGTAGTTGGAACTTGGTTATACGAAGTACGAAGTACTGCCGTCGCTGTGGGCTGTGTTGAGATTAGTGTTATTACAGCCGCGCCCGGAACCACGGTCGGCCCGAAGGGCCGACCCCTTTTTCCTCTTATGCGTGTGCCGTAGCGTAGCTAGATTATCATGATCATGATCATCGATCATGTCAATCGCTGGCTGCATGGACGCACGGGCGGACGGAGCTTAACCCCGAGCGGTGAGGCGTGGCAGAAAAAGTTCCGGCTCCTGGTCGAATTCAATGCGACGACTTCCTCGACAAAGCTTCAAGCTCCTTTGCCAATCGAACCTCGGCCGGACTCGTCGCTCGGACTCGTCGCTCTCTCGGCCCCCCTTCGCTCGCCGCAATGCCTCAGCAACAACCCGCGCCGGGCATCGGCCGCCTCCTGGCCGTGCTGGCGCTCCTCACGGCGCTGCTCTCCTCGGTGGTGTACCTGCTGGAGCAGAACCTGGACCGTTTCTACATCTTCGAGCTGGACCACCTGCAGGACCTGGCGAGGCGGGGGATCGCGCAGCACGGCAACGACACGCGGGGCGTGGTGCGGTACATCGTCGCGGAGCTGGGCGAGAAGAAGGCGGCGCACGTCAACCTCGAGGAGGACTGGGTGTTCAACAACGCCGGCGGCGCGATGGGGGGGATGTACATCATCCACGCTAGTGAGTGCCGCGGAACATGTCGACACCTTTGGCCTCTCGTGCGGGATACTGACTGCTGAATCCAGGCATCACCGAGTACCTCATCATCTTTGGTCAGCAAGCTCCTCCCTCCGTCATGCTCGCTGTCACGCCACCCGGAACACGCGACTAACACCCCCCCACAGGAACCGCCGTCGGTACCGAGGGCCACACGGGGCGGCACACGGCCGACGACTACTTCCACATCCTGTCGGGCACGCAGCTGGCGTACGTGCCGGGCGAGTACGAGCCGGAGGTGTACCCGCAGGGCAGCGTGCACCACCTGCGGCGCGGCGACGTGAAGCAGTACAAGATGCCCGAGGGTTGCTTCGCGCTCGAGTACGCGCGGGGGTGGATCCCGCCGATGCTCTTCTTCGGCTTCGCGGACGGGCTGTCGAGCACGCTGGACCTGCCGACGTTGTGGAAGACGACGCGCATCACGGGCCGCGAGATGATTGCGAACCTGATGAGGGGGAAGCTGTAAACGGCAGCACGCTCGGGGCTGCGGCTCGGGACGGGTCCGGCAGCCGACGTGGCGAACGGGTGAGGCATGCGGCGACGGCCGGGACGCAGAGTCGGGTCGTAGGAAGGGGCCTGGGCGTGTTGGCTTGCCAAGCGACATCTTGAAAAGGATGACGGGTCTGAGTATAGCTTTAGCAGCAGTAGATGTTGGCGCGTGTGTACCTTGCGAAGCATGCATAGCCTTGTAATAAATGTACGATACGGTCCGTCGGTACTTCGTCCCGCCATCAGCCTCGCGAAGGCAGTAGAGAGCAATCACCTGTCGAAGTGGCATCCAGCCTGACGCCACGGCAGCGGCTACGGTATTAATGGCGCAACCTCTCCGACGCCCAGACTCCGCGGTGACTCGGCGAATCGGCGAATCGAGCCCGAGATCCTGCCCTCGACGCCCGGTCGTGCAGGCCTGGCGTCCGTTCATGTCCGAGACAGACGTCCTGCCGTGCAACCATCCCCGCCGTTCAAGGTCATGGGAACAAGCGAAGCCAAGAGATGGCCCGCCTCGTGGCAACCTGGCCGAGGACCGCCACACGGTGCTTTTTTGTGCATGAAACACGTTATTCTCATCAACGTCGGCGCGCTCGTCGGCCACATCACCATGGTCTACGCTGAGCAGTACGTCGGCTTCTGCCTCTACACGCTGCTCAGCCTGTCAACCCTCCTGCCCCCCCGGCCACCGTCGACACGGCCTACGTGGATGGATGATGATCTTTGACGATTCCGAGTCGATACTCAGCACCGTCACAAGGCTCCTCCTGGTGTGCGTCGCATGCATTCAACGCTCATGCACCAGTCACGTCCCATTTCAGGAGTATGTACTCATCCCTCATTATATTCGCAGATACACTCTCTATAAACGATGATGCTTATGGTCAACCATAGTCTGTGGGCAATTGGAAAATCCAGCAGAATACATTCCCCGTTTTGTTTCTCCGACTCCGACTCCGTACTCAAAATGCAAAATACATGCCGGTATTTCCAGTCGGTAAGGCGGTCATGCAAGTTTCCCTCCGCTCAACAGTGCTTTGTCCAATCGCAGAGTGTTGACATACGCTCCAAGATGGGCATTGGTGTCATCACGCGAGCCACTGCTCCTCGTCTCGCTTTAGGCCCCTCATTACCAGCCCTTCATCTTCATCGTCGGACTCGTCAACTTCGTCGTCGTGGATCGTCAGCTGCTCAACCGACGCGGCGGTGGCTTGGATTTTGTCATCATGGTCGCCCTCATCGAACATCCAGGTCAGACCATTGGCCTCCTCCTCGAGCGGGAACATTTCTCGCGCGTATTCCTCAAGGCCTCGGGGACCTTCCCACAACTCGAGAGACTCGGCAGGATAGCTGGCTTCCAACTTTGCGTCACCAAAGTATGGCGGCTGCTTCATCGGGTCTGTTTCCTTCAGCTTGAACAGCTTCTCCAAGGCCTCGAGCTGCTCTCGATATCCCGCCGGGATGCGAACTTTAATTTCGATGGGGCCTCTCACGTAGTGCACGGGACGACTGACGCCGCGGGAGAAGAGCCTGCACGCCTCTTTTGGCGAGAGGCATTCGTAAGCCAGGGCGATTCGCTCCCCATTCCACTTGGACACGCCATCTTTGAATATTTGCAGAATGGCAGGGCCAACGTCATGTTCAGCATCTAGCCAGGGAAGCTTGGCATCCTCATGGAAGGGCGCCTGCCAAATGAAAGACCCGTCCCCCTGAAGCTCCATGCAAAACAGGGGATACAGCAGCGAGGTGAAATTGTTGTTGTAGATGCCCGTGTAAACAAACGTGGCCGGGAGCTTCAGTTCTCTGATGTGGTCCTCGACCTTGTGCTTCGCGGCCCACAGTGGCAGCGATGGCCATTCCTTGTTGTAGGCAGCATGGTCGGGCATGGACGAGTAAACGTAGTGTTGAACGCCGGCTTTCTTTGCAGCGTCTGCGAGGGCCATGCCGATATGAAGCTCATCGCCGTAGAAAGTGGTATTGATGAAAGCAAGCTGGGCGCCGCGGAAGAGGCTCGAAATCAGGTCATGGTTGACACCGACCCCGGAAATGGGTCCGTTTTGGGTCACGTCCTTGTTGGCTTCCGTAGGCTCGTGTCTCGTGTATAGCTCGCCGACAACGACGGTGACGTTTGGGTTCGTCGACACCTCCGTCGCAACGACGCCTTCGAGGTTACGCAGCTGCGCTCGCACACGGTACCCGACGGCGGTCGCGACACGGATAAGAGAGGCGGCCTGTCGGCCGCTCGCATTGATGATGGCGATTGTCTTGTTGGGGGAAGACATGAGCCTCTTGGGAGGTCGGAACGTGAGGGAGTTATTCCTTGACCCGGCGAGGGGAGATGATTCTGAGTAGGAGGACCGCGAATGCTTGTGCTGTTTGCGGTAGCCGTTGGTCTGGTCGTCGGCGATGTGAATGGGGATGCTTCCCGTCATGGCGCCGGTGATTTGAGCCGGCATGGCTCAGAAAACCGCGCGTCGGGGTTCGGAAACGGTACTAGGATAGGAGACGGGAAGAAAGAGCCTCTCGAAGACCGGGCTTTGTTAGACAGGCGAAGCCGCCGTGGTTGGTGCACGACAGCCCGCCTGCGATGGACGAGGTCGATGACCAACGGTGGGGTTCCGGAGACCAGGAGGGCCGGTATCTCAGCCCATGGACAGGAGCGGAGTGTCTGTACGTAAAATGGCACGGCGTGGACCAACGACGGGGGAGGTGAGAGGCTGCCAGCCAATGCACACAGCACGGCGCTGCACACAACAGGGGACTTGGGGGCGGGGGGTTGGTGCCGTTCGTGTTGATATGGGCGGTTGAGTGGCGCTGGTAAGGCCTGCCCAATGCCGGCTTGTTCGGCGGCGTGACGGGGTTGGAGGGGTTTCCCAGTCCGTCGCCAATGTCGGCAACGAGGCGCGAGGGAGCCGGTGAGCTTGAACCGAGTCGGGGGTTCCGTCGCGTTCCCTGTCGCTCTGTCGTGGACGTCGACGCGTTTGCAAGTCGATAATGGTTGGCGGCGGGGAAGAAGTCCGAGGACGATATCGGATGGTGGGGTCCGGCAAGACACGGCGCGGATGTCGGCCGGCGCGAGCGAGATGTGGCAACCACGCGAGACGATGTCACGCGAGGCGCGATGCACGACGACGTCGAGGTCGCGAAGCTTGCGACGAGAGAGAAGACTCGGGCACTCGTATGGGGCGGCGAGGTTGAAGTGCAGAAGGGGCGCGGACGGCTCTAAGACGATGGAGGCAGGCGTCGCAGATTGCACCTGCCCTTGATGATGGATGAAACTAGCAGCCGAGTCACAACAAACGAGGGCAGGCCCGGCCGGGGGACCAGGCGCAAGCAAAGCCACCGCGCAGCAAGGTACCGCGCTCGTAGAGGTACAAACGACGGAAGTACCGTCAGAGCAGGAAGCCGCGCTGCCGTGGTCTGTAGGGCGCGTATGGAGTACGCGCGGTCACTGTCGGATACGGATTACGGGATGCTCAAGCTCGGGCTAGTAGAGGCAGGTCTTATCAGTGACGGGTCGAAAAAGTCTGATCCAAGGCAGCTGCAAGGCACTGACGGCTCAGGCTGGCCTCCTCCACCGACCCGGCTCGCTGAGACAAGCGCGCCGCAGCCTGCCACTTGGGCCACGAACGGGCAACGCTTTGCATCCCATTACGTACCCATGTGGCACTCATGCTACGGAGGACTTCGGCATGCCGCGAAGGTGCGGCCTGGAAGGGCCGGTCCGTAATACGCAGTGACACCCCCCTCCGCTAACACGGGCTCGCGTGCGCCGCGCTCCGTCAGCCAGCGCTGGGCCGGCGACGCTTGACCGACCCGGTCGGGATGCAGGCAGAAGAAGCGCCGTGAGCGAACGCCCAATCGGGCCAAGGGAGGAGGTGCTGCTCCCGGCTCAAAGTCTGGGGTTGACCAATCGGGCCAGGCTCTGACGCAGCGCAAACATGACTGATTGAGGCGCCTCCTGCCGCACCAGCCTGCGATGTCGAGGCAACTCCGCGGACCTCGGCCAGGCGGCGACAGCCACAGGCCGCCCTGGAGGGCTAGGATCCGGCATGACGCCCGTGTCGGCGACGGCGCCGGCCAGGCTGCCCCGTTGTTCAGGCCGCAGAGTTGGCGGCTTGCCTTACCAATCAATGTGCAACGAGCAGCGCTCTCGTCGGTGAGCGGTTGGTGGTGCCCATGGGTGCGCACAAGGCACGAGCACTCGTACGGTACATGCCCTCCATCCCTGCCAACCGGCCGCACCCGCATCTCTCGACGGGACGGCCTTGTCCGATGCTTGCTGTCGATAAGCCGGACGACGTGGCGACGCCGGCTCCTTCGCCGTGCGCTGCTGCAACGTGCGGTGCGAGACACCAGGCAGAGGCGTGGGTACACCAGCGTTGGGATTAGGTAAAAGGTTGGCTGGGCTCGCCAGTCAGAAAATTCCGGGTCGATTCCATTTCTCATTCTCCTTACGAAGAGCTCCCCGACTGATTCGCCCACTGGCCGACAATCAACCACGTTCCGGCTGGCTCCTCCGGCGACGGTCGTGGCGCCCGAGCGTCACCAGACTTGCTTGTACATGCGTAACGGCCCGCAGCACCCGCTAACCACTTGCAACTGGAGCTCGGTTGCCGACGCGCTGCAGGTTGCTGCAGCGACAACCACCAACGCCCCGCCGCTGGAGCATCCACCCGTCACGCGCCGTCGCAGAGGTTTTCCTTCATCTCACGGACCCCGCGCCGCCCGATGAAGAGCTGGACCGTCCCTGTTGCCGGTTTGTGGGCCTGACAAGCAAGCCTGACCGCGCCAGGGCGCCAGGAGAGCCCCGCGCCAGCGCCGACCCTTGCATGCACAGCGGTGGTGCAATCGTCCAGAATCGGCCAAGACCAGGACGTGCGGTTCACGAGCGCCCTTTTCAGTGGCCCAGCGGCATACGGGTAGGCCGGAAGTGTGGATTGCCCGCTGCACAGGACGATACGGGCCAATTTTAGATATGCGGGGAAGGGCGCTGGCTGTCGAGTGCGATGCTTGCCGTCAGGCTCTTGGGCCTATCCTCATGTTTCGGCAGATGTCCTTCCGCCCTTGTGAAGCCAGGCACTTCGTACTCCGTACATGCAGGCAGCTGACCGCAACCGCATGCTACGCCGCACCGCCCGTGCTCCCTCGCCTTATCTGCCCGCGGCGCACCGAGGTCACGTTGATCCGTTACCCGGGTTCGACTTGCTTTTGCAGCTGCGCTGAGCAGCCATGCATGGGCCAGGAGCCGACCTCGGCGGCCCTGGGAGCATCTTCGGCTGCGTGCCGGGGCCGAGCACTAGGGGTAAATTGCTGACGTTCGCTACCAACACCTAACTAATCCCCATCAGCCCTGGAGGCGGTGGCATGATGTACGTTCCGTCGCCCTCGGGCGGCTGGTTCCACGCCGCCAGACCCATCATGTCCAGGCCATCCAACGGCAGTCTCTCCATCCAGGTTTGGGTAAATTCGGCTGTTGTGCCGGCTGCGTGGCTGTCTGCCAGGGAGATGTCGAGATATCGCTGGTCTTACGGTCAGCGGGTCGAGGCCATGGGCATGTGGCATTGTGCGCCATTCTGCGGCATGTACTCACCCAGTCCAAGTTGGATAACGACATCCACGGCGCATCAAAGTCCACTGTGTTCAGCGGGGCCTCTCCCGTGGCGTCAGGTCCTAGCATGTTCATGTCCGGCGCCACGTTGGGTTGTTGGTCTAGAGAAAAGGGTGTCAGCCCTGAACCGGACCCTGAGCCGGACCCTAGTGCGAGGTTAGCGAGCGGCAAGTTGTCTGTCCCATCGGGGGGGGCTTCTTTACCGTCCAGTCCAATATTCGACATGGGATCCGACTCGTTGCTCGAAACCCCAGCCGACGACTTGGGTGCCCACGGCCAGCTCGTGGGTGCCTCGTGGCCGGAACTGGCCGTTGACAGGTTCGCCATGGTCCGCGAAACGTTTGCTCCGGAGCCGACGTGGGTTCCAATCTTTGCCAGGATGCTGGCCAGGATGCCCACCGTCTTCCTCAGCTCCTCTCTCTCGGCCGCCATGTCGTACCAGATGGCATGTGAGCATTTAATCATGTCTTTCAGCTCATCCTTTGTCGGCATCGCCCCCTGCTGGTTCATCCAGTACTGCTCGCCCCCCGGTTCCGAGTAGTGCTCGTTCTGGATGACGAGGTAGACCACGACGGCGGCGAGCAGCAAGTCGTGGATGACGAGGGACGACACAAGCCATCCGTTCTGGCTCAGCACTTTGCCCGGCATGCACGCCTTCCAGATGATTTTTTGGTGGTTCAGCAAGGTCAAGGCGCCGTCGAGGCACTGCTTTCGAGAGTAGTCGTGCTCTCGGTTTGGGACGGGCTCGGCCAGGTACCGTCGATGGAGGACGCATCGGCACTTGTTGTAGATGGCCGCAAGGCCGAACCGCTGGATGATGAGGATCGGAGCGTCGCCTACGCTCTCCTCCAGCGGGCGTGCCGCCATGAAGGCCGGCACACCCTTCCACGTCTCCTGTAGCAAGCTGTCCAGCTTCAAGACCTCGGCGTAGCTCGGCGGCGTGAGGGCGTGGGCCTGCCGAGCAATCTTTCCAAACACTCCGAGGAGTCTCGTCTTATGGATCGGGTACGACATGTGCGTGTAGTCCGTCTCGGGCCGTCCTGGAGGTAAGAAGGTGGAATCCTCGTCAAAGTCCTCATCCTGCAGGTTCCGCGGAATAGTCATGTCCGTCTCGACGCCCTGGAGCATGCTCGGCAGCCCCATGTGGAACGCAACGAGCGTCTCGATCTGCACCGCCATGTTCCACATCCTCCTGCGCATCTCGCCCTCAAACGGCGATACGCTCGCCATCTTGCTCGGGTCCCGGTGCAGTCCCATCTTGAACATCAGCCGGAGACAGACCCCGCTCAGGACGTAGCAGTTCATCTGGGCCGCGCGGTCGATGAGGAGGTGCGCCTCGACGTAGAGAAGGAAGGCGGGCAGGGTGGTGGCCGACGGTTGCGTGTACTTGCCCAAGACGAGGGCCCAGCCGGCGCAGGAGCGGTAACTCTTGACGCGGTCGTGGACGGGGAGCGGGGAGTCGGCCTCGGCCTCGTGGGGAGTGGCGAAGTTGTCGAAGTAGGCTCCGAGGGCGAGGACCATGAAGAGCTGGGACATCCAGTGGAGAGAGACGGAGCTGGGGTCTTGCCAGAAGCGGGCGTACTGAAACATGTTAGAAAAGGACAGCTCCCGGGTCAAGGGGACTTGCAGTTCTCCTAAAGGCTGGCCGGTGGATGATATCTGCGTGCTGTCAGTTCCGTCCGCAGACATGACGTGAGAGGCAGACTCACGTTGAGTGAGATTCATGGATGAGAAGTATCTATTGACGAGTCGATCCGCGACATGCCGCTCCGGTAGCCGAGCGAGAAGCTCGTCTCTGCTGCCCGGCCCTCCCTTGGTCCAGAGCAGCATCTCCGGGCCGTCAAGCTCGTCCGTTGGTGAAGCGCCCTCGTCCTCGTCCTCTCCGTCGTCAAAGTACGTCTTCAGGTCCTCAATCTACACGCCGTCAGCAACCCTCGCGCTCCCATCTCCAGCACCCCCGTGCCAAGGCGGATGGCATAAACTCACGTCCTCCAGCATCGCCATGCAATGCGTCGCGCCCACGTACGTCGTCCCCCTCTCCCCCCTCACCATATGGCCCATGACGATCGGCGCCTCCTGCTGCTGGAGCACCCTCCCCGATGTCTCTTCGCCGTCCATCATGTTGCGCACCATGCCCTCGAGGCGCTTCAGCCGCGCGGACATGCCCTTTACCACGGGCTTCTTCCGCGCCTCCGGCCGTGGCGCATACATGCACAGGTCATTGCGGCCTCTTTTCGCGCACTGGCTGCATGGCTGTGCGCGGTCGCATTTGAGCTTGGAGGCGCGGCAGGGCGCGCACGAGAGGAGGACGCGGGTGCGCTTGTCGACCATGGATGCTGGCTGTTGAGGTGTTGTAGTAGGAGGAGCGTGTTGGCCAACGGGGAGGGGATGTGACGGGGACTCGGCCGGCTTCAATTTTGGCATCCATGAATAAGCGCCAACGTCCGTCGCGCCGAAAGGACCGGGTCGTTCGGTGTTAATGCGCTAAACTCCATACCATGGCGGCTTCAACAACAAGACACGGCACTCCGCAGCACCGCAGGGTGCATCGCAAATCGCTTAAACCTCAATTCATGCAATCCCTAAGAGTCCGGCGCATTCGGTAACCGCTCAATCACATACTTGCCTCTCGCGACGCTCATCAGCGGCACCCCGGGAATCTTCCGTAACCGCTGCTTCAGAGCCCTGTCGTTGGTCCCGACAATGTATATCCTGTTCTTCGTCACCCTATCCACGAGGCAGTCGTCGGCGTAGACGCCCTTGTGGTCGCACTCGAGGCGCTGCCAGCGCTCGTCCCTCGCCACCCGCAGCGCGAGCCGGTACTTGGGCCCCAGCTTCTCCAGCTCGGCCATGACGCACGACGTGATGATGGGGTTGCACTTTGCGTACAGGCAGTCCATCATGGACTCGAGCATCGAGAGCTTGCGCTGGACCGTGTGCGAGAGGAAGTTGGTGTCGACGAGGACGTTGTACGGCGGCACGAGGGCCGTGTTGTGCTGGAAGAACATGTTGCTGGGCATCTGGGGGGCCTCGCGGACGAGCTCGCCGTTGACCGTCTTCCTCTTGGCCTTGGCCTTGGCTTCCAGCTCTGCCTTTTCCTCGTTCGCCTTCAGCCGAGCATCGCGCTGTCCTATTACCCGCTTGACCTGCGATTCCAAAGAGTCAGCTCGTCCGTCTCCAATGCCCAATGCGCAGGCGCAGGGCTTATCGATAAGGTGCTGCCCACCTGTCCGAATTTTCTCGTCTTTTTGGCGACACCCATGGCGCCGGCTTGGGGGGGGGTTGCGTCGGATTCGACGCTTGCCGTGTTGTTTCGGTCGACACGGCCAACTGAAAAGCGATGCGCTCGTCGTGTGTCGTCGAGGAGGAGGGGTGTTGCTGTTTTGATGATGATGATGATGATTCTTCACTGGCACAGTACGAAGCAGCAACGGTCGCCGAAAATTGGCGGCAAGCCACGGTTTTGCCGCCGATAAGCCAAAGGCAGTGCACACGGACCACCGAAAACCCGCGCCCGCCATTCACGACGCGTCGTCCAGGGCGCGTAGAGTGATTTCGACCCGTCGTCACCAAATCTCTGCCAAAATGCCCGCCGCAAAAGCCGAAGAAACGGGCGAGTCTTCGACCGCAGCGTCCAAGGCCGCCCTCACTGCTTCTTCCAGGAGCTCAGCTACGTACGAGCTCCCATGGTAAGAGCTCCTGTGCCGGCGTGAACGACGACCGCTGGTTGACAGCTTGCGCAGGGTCGAAAAGTACCGTCCCGTCTTCCTGGACGACGTCGTCGGCAACACGGAAACGATTGAGCGGCTGAAAATCATCGCCAAGGAGGGAAACATGCCGCATGTCATCATCTCGGGCATGCCGGGTATCGGAAAGACGACGAGCGTGTTGTGCCTGGCTCGCCAGATGCTAGGAGACTCATACAAGGAGGCGGTTCTGGAGCTCAATGCCAGTGACGAGCGAGGTACGACCACGCCGGAGCGGCGGCAGTTGGTGCTTTCTAATGCTTCGTCCAGGCATCGACGTCGTTCGCAATCGAATCAAGGGGTTCGCGCAAAAGAAGGTCACGCTACCGGCCGGTAAGCACAAGCTGGTCATCCTCGACGAAGCCGACAGCATGACATCTGGCGCGCAACAAGCCCTGCGGCGGACGATGGAAATCTACTCCAACACGACGAGATTCGCCTTCGCGTGCAACCAGTCAAACAAGATCATCGAGCCGCTGCAATCACGATGCGCCATCCTCCGGTACGCGAAGCTCACCGACGCGCAAGTCGTCAAGCGGCTGCTGCAAATCATCGAGGCGGAAAGGGTCGAATACAGCGACGACGGCCTGGCGGCGCTCGTCTTCAGCGCCGAAGGTGACATGCGTCAGGCCATCAACAATCTGCAATCCACATTCGCCGGCTTCGGCTTCGTATCAGGCGACAACGTCTTCAAGGTTGTCGACTCGCCGCACCCGATCAAGGTCCAGGCCATGCTCAAGGCATGCTACGAGGGCAACGTGGACTCGGCGCTGGACACGCTGCGGGAGCTGTGGGATCTGGGATACTCTAGCCACGACATCATCAGCACCATGTTCAAGGTGACCAAGACGATACCGACGCTGAGCGAGCATTCCAAGCTCGAGTTTATCAAGGAGATTGGCTTCACGCATATGAAGATCCTGGAGGGTGTGCAGACGCTGCTCCAGCTGAGCGGGTGCGTCGCGCGGCTCTGCAAGATCAACATGGATCCAAAAAAGTTTGCTGCGACATGAAGTGGGACACGGAGATGGGCAGCGGTTGCATGTTTGGCGTTGGGGTGGAAACGGTTCATTTGTCGTTCTTTTCCGGAAACTCCTCGTACCGATCCCACCTTGCCTTTCCCTTGAGCCGCCGCCTCTGCATCCTCACCTGGTGCTCGTGCTGCCTCAAGCGCCAATCCGCCTCGATCATGCCTCCAAACACCATGCCGGACATTTGAATGTATCTGCATCAAGGCATGTAAGCTGCTTTGCCACGTGAGGCGGGCCTAGTGTCACGCAGTCTTACACTTTGAACTGAACCGTGGTTGCTCTGTATATCGGCGACCAGACGTAGCCAATTGCTCCTAATATGGCGGCACCGACTCCCCATTTGGCTGCTCCAGCGAGGGCTCCCTTGCCGGCCTCCCAGGCGGCGTCGTTGGCCTCGTCGCTCTTCATCGCATCGTGCGATCTCATTTTGACCACTTTGACGTCCAAATTCGTCACACGGATCGGATGGCTGGTAAGTCTCAATGAGGTCTGGATATCCGAATCGCTAGGGTCTCGGGGGAAAACGAAAACCTCGGCCCTATGGTGATTTTCCGATGAAAATTCATGCTGCTCCTGAACTCGAAGAGCAGTGGTCGTATGGGCAGTTCATCAGTTCATGGGAGCCGTGTCTACCGAGCAATTCCGTGCACCAGGTCATGACAGCTCGGTGCAGGGTAGGCTCGTGTAAAGGTGAGCGCAGGGGCGCGATCACCTGACCA
>NRSZ01001052.1:20255-35787 GCA_002901185.1 Tolypocladium capitatum | reverse complement strand
AGTCAGGATTATATACGGAGTATATTTCCACATATAGGAACAAGGCTATTTGCATCAATCGTATGCTCCTATCCGACAAATAGCGCATTGTGTGACAGAATATTAGCGTTAATATATATAGCTATATAGTAGAGTAACAGCCAGTACTTCGATAAGAACGATAATGACACGGCTTAGCCCGGACATGACATTCCATTACGACCGCATATAAACCGCTCTTCTTATACTATTTACGTACGCGCGGTTTTCTTTGTTGAAGGGGGTGATGCACTGAGCCACTTTTCCCACCTAGTAGATTCGAAACTACGGGCTTTCAATTCCTTAACTTTATTCCCATCATCGAGCAAGCCTTACCCAATGGAACACGCACGGTCGTCATTGCTCCCGCTACTCATACAGCGTGTAGTGAGTACGAGACATCAAAGTCGTCAAACTCGAAATATGGCGCCCTCGTCTTCTGCCATCGGCATATCCGGCACATCAGTTCTCGACGCTGGCTTCCGCCGCAGGCATGCCCAACACATCGGCCTTAAATACCCGCCAGTTCGTTCCCAGGCACCATGCGCCAAAAGAAGAGGCTTCACCTATTCCCAACACCCCCTACGTCGTGGTCTTGAGATTTCTTTGCAGGTTTCAATGCCCAAAGCGGCAACGCCTTTCGTCATTTCACGTAGCAAATGGTATCTCTAGCCCAAACGTTGCCATGGATCCGTGCCTACTGAGTCATTGTTTCATCAGCTCTTTTGTCGCCGTCATGACTGTTGGATCCGGGCGAGCGCCGCCATGTCCAGCAATCCCACCACCTGCTTGACAGTGCGTGCCTTGACGACGCTGCTGAGGAGGGGCCTTTCCCTTATTCAGCTCATATCGTGCCCCCATCCCAGGAACATGTCGTCCAAGTCCGGTTTCCCGCCTACAGCACGAGACAGCCACGGTCAATCTTTGGTGACACGGTGATTCGAAGCGGACACTATTCCCATCGCAACCTGCACATGACAACCTGCACATGACCTCTGCTAGTAGATGTTGGGCATACTTGCAGCCTGGCCTTGTGTGCCATCTCAAGAGTTGAGTTGAGTTGAGTTGAGTTGAACGGCACAGGCTTGCCGATCATACAAGCCGCGAACCAACGAGCCAATCGTTTGCTTTAACATATGGAGCTTGGTCCCTCTGATTTAGCCGAATGCCAACGCCGGCGTTCAATGTTCTGTCGATCTGCCCTCCGATAATTATGGGTTGAGCGCTTTACATCCTGGGGTCGCTGCGCCAAATTGGTGGTGCGCACCGTCCAGACAGGGGCGAGTGGTCGGGTATCGAATCACTCACTTCGCGGGGGGAGCGAGGGTCATAAACTGTCCAGACAGTCCGCGCTTGAGTAGTGTGGTCGTCTGTCCTACAGCTCTGGACATAAAATCCTTTGCCTGCTTCTCATCCATCAGAGATCATCTTCAGTATTCTTCAAATAGTGGTTCTTGGCAAACCCGCCTCGTGTAGCTGCATTGTCTGTAATTCTCACCATCGATGCATCTCGCAGCGCTAACATATCGAGGTGACCTATCAACCACTTCTATCCTCCTTCTCCGCCACCTCAGCCGACATGCCCAGCAAGAAGAAGTACAAGATCTACATCGCTATCCACAAGGGAGATCCCGTGGATTTCTCAAAGTATAGGCACACTGGACTCTGGTTCGTGCCTGAGGACGGTTCCTCACACTACTACTACCATGTCAAAGGCTTGATAGGGGAGTTTACGTTTGAACGGCGCAAGAACTTCGACCCCACAGCTTCTAGATCTTTCGCAAAAAAGGTCAAGGTCGGTAAGACTAAACATTCTCTGACCTCCTCTGAGCTTGCTAGTCAGATGGAATCGGTTGCCGTAGCGAATGACGATCCCGAATTCAACTGCCAGCAGTGGGTCGATTTTGCGCTGAGGACACTATGTCATTCAGGTTATCTGACTGTAGAGCAATACAACACGGGGGTAAACGAGATGGTTGACGCAACAATGGAGGCCGAGGATGAATACCTAGCGTAGTGATACTTTTGCGAAACGATAGATGGGTATTATGCAATTCGAAGAGAAGTAGGGGACTACTTGGATTCCGGGTATACTAGCTAAGAGTTCTGCCACTTGGATATCGCAATATAATCGACTAGCTCATTATGATATAGCTCGGGGAAAATATCCTCTGCGTATTGTTTCCAGTCCTTGTCAGCAGTGCGCTGGAAGAATTTGATATACTCCCAGTATTCTGGATACCATCCGCTATCCTCCCAATCAACAAGTCCTTTAATTTTTCCGTCTTGAACCAAGATGTTTCTGGGCGTGAGATCGCAGTGGGAGAGAACAATGCGATGATCAGTTCGCAGTCGCCGAGAAAACGCCTCCCGCACGAGCGGAGGTACATGTCCGTAGAGGGCTGATATTAAAAACTCGTTGAAGGCTTTTTCATCACGACACGGAGGGGAATGGTACGTGAAGTATAGCCTCGTGTCCCGGATTTCGGTACCATCACAAGCGCCGATGAGATAGGGGGGGGGGGCCACAGATCTCATCTTTTCGACTATCTCCCGAAGCTGCCGGGCTATGTCTTTCCTCTGTTCGGCCGACATGTCGGGCCACAGCTTATCAAGAGGTTGTCCTTGGATATAGTCCATACGTATGTGGCCTTGACCATCGGAAGTCGCGTGCACATCGTGGACACATGGGGCTGGGACTCCAGCGTGAGCGGCGACTCTAAGCGCTTCCGCCTCTCCCATAGCTATGCGTTTCCCAGACTTGACGACAGTATTGTCAGGATATAGGACGACTTTGCGATTAAACATCTTATGCAAAATCACAGCGCCTATCCAATTAGTTAAGCAAAGGGCCTATCCGGGGACACATTGCGCGAACCGACCTGGCTCAATCTCGTCTTCAGGCTCCGATTCATCAGAGGACCTCGCTTGCCCCTGAGCATTCCTCATTTCTCTGAGCCTAGCGTTATAACGGGACTCGCCCGGTTGTTTGCCACGCGAGCGTGACACAGCATACGTCGCTGAGGTCGGGGTTTGTGAATTCTCCATTGCCTAGGCGATCGAAGTTGTGTGGCAGAGAGAGTGGAAACCAAGGACGAGCAAGTAGTTCCCCGCTTGGGATCGTCGGGGATTCGGGCGTCCGCATGGATAATCGCATAATTAATAAATACCCATGTCAAGACGGTTCGCAGCTGTTGGCAGCTAACCAGGCACGTGGGGTCACAACACCGCCTTGCCTCCGAGCGTCGCAGTAGGGTGCGGCCGAGCGGAGGGTTCACGATTAATTTAATTAAGCCTTCTTCGTACGAAGTACGGAGTAGAGCATGCTTAAAAGGGCCCATACCTTGCCTAGCGCACTGACTATGCCTTAACCTGCTCCCCTTCCCGATTTTCGGAAAGAAAGGAAAACAAGATCATTTAAGTTACACTCATGTCGTCTTCACGGTGCTATATGCGGCCGACAAGGCCGCCCATCAGGGTAATTAATTGGCCCTCCGAGGTTTGGCCCGGAGCGGGTGATCCCAGACTTGCCCCAGGCTGCTGATCATCTATGGAGGCGGCTCTACATTCGGGGAGTAGATGATGAACTAGAGAAGCTTCACGGGTTCCGCCCTGGCGGATATCATCCTATCCACCTCCAAGACGAGCTTCACGACGGCCAGTACCGGGTCATTCATAAGCTCGGCCACGGCGGGTATGCGACCGTATGGCTCTGCCGGGATCAGCACGTCGATGCGCCGTCATACGTCGCCGTCAAGATTCTCGTCGCCAGCGAGGCCGAAAGGGACAGCCGTGAGCTGCTAGTGACTGCCAAACTGAAGAGAGAGGGTATGGACAAGATCCCCGCTGGGCAGCGCCTGTGTCTCCCTCTCAAGCAGTTTGCGAGCCAAAGCCCCAACGGAACGCACATATGCCTTGTATATCCTGTGCTCGGGCCGGTGGTACGAGATGCAGCAAATATATTCGACGACGAAGAGGGTGCCATCGAGAAGCTGCAAGAGGTGTCGCGACAAGCCATCGTGGCCTTGGCCGCACTGCACGACCGCGGCATCTGCCACGGAGGTACGTTGGGTATATAGACCGCCTCTGTGTTCCCCGACTTAGTAAATGTGCATTGCAGATTTCCGAATATTCTTCTAGAGCTGCAGAGCCTTGATGGCCTAGACGAGGAGCAGGTGCTCTCACTTCTCGGGGAGCCCGAAACAACAGACGTCCACATTCGCACCGACTCTCGCCCAACTCCGGAAATGCCTCATGCGCCCAAATATCTCGTCTATCCGCCTGACTCTGGAGACGTCGATCTTTCGACCATAGCACCGCGCACGCAGGTCATTGACTTTGGCCAATCATTCGACACATCCCAGCGACCGCTGCCTGCCGCCTTCGGCATTCCGGTCAACTACGCGGCACCAGAGGTCGTCCTCGACAGTTCCGGCAGCACAGCCATGGATCTTTGGTCTCTTGGCTGCACCCTGTACGAAATACGGCTCGGTCGGCGACTGTTTGATGTATTCCAGCTCGTCAGCCTCCGCAAGGTGGACTACATGGATGAGATTTCCTCTCTCCTGGGAGAGCCCCCAGAGCGGTGGGCAGAGTACTACTTGGAATCGGACGACGAATCTGACACCGGAGCGACTCCATCCGATCCGTCTTCGGGAGATGACGGAGATGCATGTGTCGAGCCGCAAGTGGAACGTGCCCGCTCCATTAAAGAGAAACTTGCCGGTTGTCACGACTGCACCGGGCCGGAGTGCGTCCATCCGCGGTTCCAGCTCATTTCAGAAGCTGAGGCTGCGACCCTGGCGGATCTGCTGGAGAAGCTGTTGAGATACCGGCCAGAGGAACGGCTGAGCGCGCAGGACGCGTTGAAGCACGCGTGGTTTCACACACAATATTGACGTGGGGGACCTTTTGTTCGTCGTCTGAATGGAAGGCGCTCGGCCTCTCGGTGGATTCTAGATTGAAAAGGCGACTTGAGCTGTCAACCGGTACATACGACCAAAGCTACAGGTGTTGACGGGGCCGTTGATCTCGAGAGGGAGAGGGATGCGACGTGTGGGAGGGGTGTGGCTATCCCTCCAATGCACTGATCTTGTGACGAGTCATTGGGCGCTCTCCTTGAATTCCCGTCCCCCTTTGTATTTTCCGAGTCGTTTCGGGTTGATAAAGCTGCTGATCACATACCGAAGCGTACCACCCGCTTCTCATCGGCCACTCCGGCACAGAGCGGCAACTGTAAGAGTGCTTGGATGAAGCGTACTCCCGGGAGGCCATCGTCGCCGACCTCGAAGACTTAGACAAGGACATCATCGTTGCTACGGACCGTGCGTCGCACGACTAGTCGGCTTCGCGCAGCTCAGGCGAGGGTCGAGCGAACCCTGTGTCGAAAACCCCCCAGCTACGATCGAGCTGCAGAGCCTACATGTCGACTCGGCGTACTACCGCAAAGGCGTCGGTAAGGTGCTCAAGCTAGGTAGAGCGGATAGTGGGGAACACCGGCTTCAGGAACATGCGGCTAGGCGTCTCGGAGGAAAACCACAAGGCCCAGGCCGTGTACAGGAAGCTAGGGTACGAAAAGGTTGGCCATCACGACTTTGTAGTCGGCGGTGACGTGCATACGGATGAGACTTGGTAAAAGCGACAAAACTTCGATAGAAAACCTATGCTTTGTGGCCTTTCCTCGGGCTCAAGTCAGAGATCAGACCGAGAGTGCAGGTCAGGAAGTAACCTAACATTATAGGTCCGATGGAAACCTAATATCCTTTTCCACAAAACCCTTCGGCCAAAAGACTCTCGGGAAGTACCAAACGCCCTTATCCCAGACTTGGAGCTCGAGCTGCCCGACAGGCCCATCGGCAGTCTCTACCTTCCTAAAATAGGAAGCAGGAGGGCTGGATGGAACCTAAGAGCTAAATACTGGTCCCAAGCGGAGAATGCAGTAGCTAATAGGGATTTTATTAGCGACAACGTTCGAGCCACGAATATGTCTACATCACGGACGCGCGCTAATAGCATTTGGGCGCCTAGTGCAGGTCGTCCAACCGGGCGGGATGCCACTCTGCAATGGCTGGGCCAACAATGTCGAATATGCCTGCGGCGTACGCAAGCTATCACACAAACAGCCAGTACGTTCATGTTTGACGGCAGCGTTACAGATTGGCCAAGTTAAACGCTCGCCAGACCCGAAGCAGGGAGAGGTACGACACAGCACAGAAACTCCTAACGGAGCCACAGGCCTCCACTACGCCGCCTGACGTGGATGCGCAGGCGGCTCGACCGAGCAGCGATACGGGTATCACGGTGGCCGATACGCGGGACACGAGACATATATACCATATCCACGCCCCAAAGACTATGGCACGTTGCGTACGACAGCGTCAAGCAGGACAACACTGCGCAACTTGTCGAGTCGTACTTGCAGACTCTCACGCGTGTTCTCGGAACCAGGAAGGCGGCCGCAAGCGCCTGCGATGCAAACGAAATGGGCGATCCCAACGGCCGGACGTCGCGGACGCGGCACTTGTTACTTAGTGGCCGTGGCGGAGCTAGAGGCAGGCGCAGTTGCTGTGGCAACGCTGTGAGAAGGATTAGCAAGCCGCCAACCGACAACAACGAGGAGCTGACCAATTGCAGATATCACTGGCCGCTTGAAGCGCTGAGCCAATATTGACACCCGAGCACGCGCCGACGCAGCCAATGGCGCTGGCCTGGACCTGGTTCATGGAACTGCACTGGCCTGTGTCGCGGAGCGTTAGAAGACGGTTCACGATGTGCGGCGGGGGCCTTTGACTTGCAGCTCAGGTCGGCAGTGTTGGTGCAGCCAACGGCGGAAGCAGCGCTGCTGACGCAAGTGTACTGCGAAAAGTCAGCTCTTTACAGCAGGCATATGTGGTTGCTCGGTGCAGTTGTTCGACTTACAACGCAGGGCTGGAACTCGGAGGTGAGGCTCAGGCAAGCCGACTGCGCAGCCGCAGCGTTGATGAGCGCCAATAGGCCAAGAGCACTCGCAACGTTCTTCATTTCGTTACAACGAATGATAACCTAATGGGGGGTTGTAAAGCAACAAATTTTGACCATGGCCGAGTCAGTGGGATTGTCGGGTTACCGACGGGGAAGGGCACCATTATTTATGTGAAAAATGTGGGATGCAAGGACTGGAATCGTGTTGCTGTTGCCGCGCTGATGATTTGCCAGAGACACGGCTTGCCACGCAACCCCCACAGTATGAGACTTTGTCTCAGGTAGAAACCGTGACTCCAATAAATGAAGCGATGACGGCAGAGGAGTGGGACTTTACATCCATAAGTCTCAGCCATGCCGGAGAACGTTGACATACGAGTAATGTGGGGGCTGGCTACGAATTGGAATTGCTAAAATCGTCTTGACTTATGCGGATCAGCACGACTCAGTGAGACAGGTAGTCTCATACCATCCCCTCTACGGAGTACTGAGTACGGAGTACTGAGTACGGAGTACGACGAGTTACGAGTACATTGAGATGTTGGCCTGAGGCACCTATTAGGCCCTGAAGGTACAAGGCCCCCGCTTGGTTATATACCCCTGTAACCTCGTAGGGATAGCCATTCTTCTGATCCGTACGGAGTAGTCCGTACTTCGTACGAAGGTTGAGCCTAAATGTAATGTCACCGGCCCACCTATGTAGCCGACCCCTGCTACTTGTGTGTATATAGTATTTTTGAAAATTCATGTTGAGATGTGCGGCTAACTAGCAAAGTAGGCCGACTCCACTAGGAATCGCACAAGTCAGGATTATATACGGAGTATATTTCCATAATTCATACTAGCCCTGACAAACTCGAAGAGTCGTCTTAATACGGAGTACTAGTTATTGAGATTAGTATAAACGTGAGCGATTGCTCCATCGTGTGAGCAGTAAGTGGATATCGAGCTTATGAAACGAGGTGTATAGGGCCTCGTAAACGCAAATCTGCCCCCGACCCGATACCGCGGTACCTGACGGCTATAGTTTTCCTGTCTGGTTTTTCCTGTAGTAGCAAAATGTAGAAGATCTAGGGTTCCTAGCAACCAGCTAGCGTAATATACTTCTTCTTCTTCTTCCTCTATTTTGTTTTCTTATTATTTAATTACTAAGAGCATAAAAGTGTCTTCGTTAATAAATAACGTTTTAATAAATAAACAGAAACATGGTCTATATAACTAGGGGTATCGTCATCTATAGGATCGCTATACTATTTACACTCGTGCTAACGCACACTATATTCCTAAATTGTTGCATGGAGAGGCCGCGTACGGCCAGGGAGCTCCGAGAATCCGCCACGGCACACGTTTCCGTCGAAACAATAGGACGGTTCGTCACTCGCAGCAACTATTCCGTTGGTGCGGCCGGTGTGATTCACTGCCGATCGCCGGGCATTTATACAGCGCTTCTCCCACTCCTCTCTTCATCCTTACCTACCAGAGACAACACCTACAGATACGGATTTAAGCCAGGGACATACAAGCTGCCCTTCACCAGCCTCGACGCCCTCTAGAAAGTCACCAGCTACACGGCCAAGCCGTCAACTACAGTGGCCAGGCGAATGAGCCCACCGATATACATGGCATCCACGGCACGGACAACCCAGCACCACTGCCCCTGGTTCGTATGCCCCTTGCCCTAGCGGTCTCGACAGCGAGTCAACCTTGCTGGCATGGGCTCCTCGGTATTGTTCGAGCATGGTGTATGCCACACCCGCGGTATCCTCTGCCGTGCCAGGGCCTTGGGCACTTGGAGAACCCGGATGGCATATCTATAGTAATGTTGGATTGGTCAAGGCCAGCCTCGCGGACAGAGCTGGCGATTATGGCCTCGACTTCTTTCCGGAGATGGTGGAGCTCAACGATAACGGCAACGTGGGGACTCATAAAGCCCTCGGACACATATATGGAGAAGCACTCAAGTAACCCTGGACCACTCTACCGCCTAGCCCTAGGATATGGGACGGGCGGAGCCGGCCGACATTGACCAATTCGGCGACCTGGTCTATAAAGACATGCCGACACAACGCAAGCACCAAGCAACATCATCAACAGCAGCAGCAACATGGCGTCGCAGCCGTCACAGATGGGTCGTTGGATGCTTGCAGTGGGAGATGGCTCGCTCTGTGCCGCTTTTCGTTGATGTGCGGAGACAGAGGCGAGCACTTACCTACATACCCGCAGCCTTGGAGGGATTCCTCGTGACTTGGCCCAGGCCGATATGCGCGGGCGGCGTGTGCGATGAGGAGTGTGAGGGATCAAATACTACGGAACCTGCCAACTGCGCAGCGGTGATGTCACGATTTCGTCTCACTTTCACTGCCCTTCGTTACGGGCTGTATCCAGGGGGCAGCTGTTAAGCAGGGAGAATGGGGGCTCGACATCCGAGTCATATGACCGTCTGCGCCACAGTTGGGGGGTATTTTAAAGATATTGAGGGAAAATGCGAAGAAGGCGGTCTCGTGATGCTTTATTATAGTACTTGGTGATTGGTACCAAGTACAACCCTCACCTATTCAAGGCACCTGTCGGGTACATTGCCCCCACTGGTTAACGTTCGCCTCCCACCTCGTAGCTAATCTCACGCATGGCTTCTTGTAGCCGGCGAATATTGCTACCGCACCGTTCGAGGACGTTTGGCTGGATGCTCGTGATGCAAACCTTGCGCTTCTTACGGATGGCATCCAGGGCGGCAGTGTTGTCCAGGCCGCGGGGCAGTATACTCGTACTTCGGATTCTGTCCAGGAATCACCAAGCTGGCCTGATATCAAGTCGGTCGACGGCGCTATATATAGCAGAGGGATATGGCTGGCAGTAACCTGGATTAGAGACGGGTAGGAGGAATACCCCAGGTGTCCTTCCTGGCCTCTGGGGACAAGAGACGCCGTGACGGGGTAGCTCGTATCATCCGCGGTGACGGTGTCGACGGGAGAAGGATATACTGCGTGATAAGCTCCCGCCTGCCGCCCCCCGTCGGCCTCTTGCGATGGGTGCCCCCCGAGGCCACGTCACCCACGAGGTACTCCCAGCGGAAGGGAGTTGCATCCATAGCTCGGCGCTCCCTGGCGAGCACTCTCGAGCACTCTCCCGAGTCCCGAGGGGGGAGCCCTGACGCGAGGACTCGGAGAGGTCACCGTCTGCAGTCGGAACTCCGATCCTGCCGTGCGACCTGCGGCGATGGCATGTTCGCGGCGCCCGCGCCCCTCAGACCCGTCTCTGACTGGCGGTCTGGGAGACCGACTCTGGGCTCCCCGGCTTTGGCCGTCGGCGTATCGCCTGGCATTGCTTGGCAGCCCGGGGCACCGGGGAGGGTGCCACGTCGCAGGCTCGCCTTTATATGGGGGTTTTATCCTGACTCGGACCAGCGGGGGTGAGGCAACGCTTCGGATGCCTCGCGGGATCACGAGTGCAATGCCGCTTGGGCCATGGCGGCCCGAAGAAGCCGTCTACGAGAACGAAGCGGCTCCGGACAAGGCCTGGCGGCCAACCAAATGAGTGTCTCGGCACTGGCGGGCGGCGGCGGCTCGTGCGTCCTGTGCTGGGTCCAAGTCCCATCGTCACCGCAGTGTCATGGGAAGCCTCAGACACAGTGAAGACCTGCATCGACGAACGGACTCCATACGGGCTTCGTCGGCACCAGCAGTCGACTCAAAGCCCATTAGTCCAACATCGGGCGGCTTCAAATATTTCCAAAAAAAATTGAAGAAATCAAAGAATCAAAAACCACCCACTTTCGGCCCCGAGCGGGCCGCTCGCCTCCCGCCTCGCGGCATTTCAAGGTCGGCGCGACACGCCGACCTTTGCACGCAGATCTCGGCATAACATGCACGGCATGAGGGCGACAAGGCACAGGCTAGTCCTAATACGTGCACCGCGGTGGTGTCGGGCCACGGCTCGGAGGGCCCCGACGCACTTACGACTACTCCGTACTCGTACGAAAACGGGCATGTGATCGCCACGACATCACTCCGAGACAACATGCAGATCCCACTCGCAGCCACCCAGTACGGAGAACGGAGTTAACAAACATCGCCGAGGTCATACCAACGAGGGCCGGTTGACGTCGCAGACGGTGCAGTTCTGCAGGTTATCAACTTGCCACCAACCCCTTCAGCGGTGCCTCTGTGCCATCGACCCTTCAGCGGTGCCTACGTGCCATCAACCCCTTCGGCAGAGCTCCTCGTAGCCGGTGAGGTTCGCCGTGGACGACCCGAGCAGAGCAATCTCAGAACAGCCAATCTCAGAACAGCCATGGGGCTTTACCTCAATGCCGGTGTGGCGCAAATCATCGGCAGCGTCCTGGTGCTCGCCGTCCTTCGGGTGGGAAGCCCTCGACCCTCGCCTCCGCAGCTCTACTGACTCGCCAACCCAGTCCGTATATCAGGTCCTCCGGGAGCCGACGTCACGCGTCCCTGGGCCATGGTACTCGAAATGGACGAGCATCGTGCTCGACTTCCACTTCCTGCGTGGCAAGCGGACCCGCTACATACATGCCCTTCACCACAAGTACGGTGAGTCGCAGACCCGAGCTCCTCCGCTCCGTGCCGTGGCTGGCTGACCCGTCCCTTCGCAGGGCCGGTGGTCCGCATCGGCCCCAAGGCCGTCAACATCACCGACGTTGCGGCCGTCAAGTCCATCTACGGCACCAAGGAGGTGTTCCGCAAGTCCCACTTCTACCGCCTGATCACGGCGCCGGGGCAGGAGTCCATATTCACCACCAACAACGTCGAGTTCCACCGGCGACACCGGAGGCTCCTCGCCGGGCCCATGTCGGAATCCTCGCTCAAGTCGCTGATCCCGACCGTCCACGACCGCGTCGAGCTCGCCGTCGAAAAGATCGGCGCCGAGATGAAGGCGCTGGGGTACGCCGACGTGTGCAAGTGGTGGCTCTTCATGACGACCGACGTCATCGGCGAGCTGACGTTTGGCGACTCGTTTCGCATGTTGGAGCTGGGCCGTGTGAGCGCAGGCCCCGACGCGAACCGACGTGTGGACCGACGAGCACCTGCTGACGGGGAGGCGGTAGAAAAACGACTACGCCCGCGAGCTCGAGCGCATCGGCCGCATGCTCAGCATCCGCACCACCTTCCCCTCCCTCGGGCGCCTCAGCCGCGTCTTGCCGTTCCCGCTGCCCGTCGTCTCGGGCGCCGTCCGGGCCGGCCTCATGCTCACGACCTACGCGACCCAGTCGCTGGAGCGTTACCAGGGCCTCGTGGCGGCGAACCCGGACCTCGTGCCGCAGACGCTCTTCACCAAGCTGTTCCAGGCCGGCGAGGACGGCATGGCGTTCAACGAGATTCGCGACGAGGCGCAGGCGTACATCGTCGCCGGCAGCGACACGACGGCCACGTCGCTCACGTACCTCACGTGGGCCGTCTGCCGCAACCCGGGCCTCCGCGAGGCGCTCGTCGAGGAGCTGCGGACGCTGCCCGAGGGCTACGCCGAGGCGCAGCTGCGGGACCTGCCGTTCTTGAACATGGTCATCGACGAGACGCTGCGGCTGTACGGGGCCGCGCCGGCCATCCTGCCTCGATCCGTGCCTCCCGGCGGCGCCGAGCTCGCGGGATACCGGTTCCAGGAGGGCGACGTCGTGTCCACGCAGGCGTACTCGATGCACCGCGACCCCGTCATCTTCCCGCGTCCAGACGAGTTCATCCCGACGCGGTGGGCGAGCCCGACCAAGCTGATGAAGGATTCGTTCATGCCCTTTGGTCGTGGGCCACGAGGTGAGCGACGCCCGTCGTCCCTGCCGAGGCCCGTCGCTGACTTGCTGCAGTCTGCATCGGAATGCATCTCGCGCTGATCGAGCTTCGTCTGGCCGTGGCCCGCTTCTTCCTCGCCTTCCCCGAGGCGCGCATGTCGTCGGCCGAGGGCATGTGCGACGAGGACATGGAGCCCTCGGTGTACTTCCTACAGGTCCCGTCGGGCGGGCGGTGCCTCGTCCAATCGGCATGAGGCGTCGGCATGAGGCGTCGGCATGAGGCGTCGGCATGAGGCGTCTGCCGGAGACCAATCGGCAGTTGGCGACGGGGATGGGGCGTTGGAGGCGGAAACGGCCCCTGCTCTAGATGCGCCTTGCGTCTCGTTCACGTACCACCGTCAGCCATTTGTCAGAGCAAGCCGTCCTGTGTCCCTCGGCTCACGGCACGCTTCTCTAGCCGGCTCCGCAAGATGGTCTTGGGTTGCTTGTATTAAACTCTATCGCATCATGCCATCAATTCGTCCGCACGTCTACTGACAGCGACGGTACACTAAACGTGACGGGCTTGTCGGAAAAGTAAGTCTCGGAGCCAAAACTGAAATATCCCAAGTAGTCGGCCTCGGTCGGGTAGCCCGTCCTGCCGAGCTTGAAGATCTCGTCGATGAGGGGGCGGAGGTCGCCGTGGAAGTCCTGCGCCGGGGCCGTCGCCTTCCACGTGAGCACGTTTTGCTTGTTGAGGTTTACGCCGTAGTACAGGTCGCTACGGGGCCGTCAGCGTCGGTCAGTGGTCAGTGGGCCCATGAGACGGCTGGGCCAGGGGGTGCTCACAAGGTGGTGCCGTTCAGGTTCAGCGTCGCGACGACGCCCACGTCCTGGCCGACGGTGTGGGTGCTGCCGCCGTAGGCGGCAAACCACACCATGACTTCGTAGGTGGCCTTTGCGCTGTCCCCGGCCTTGGACTTGTCGCTGTCCATGAACATGTCGATGGCCACGTTGGCGTTGACGTTGGCCGCCGCCAGCGCGACCGCGTCGGCCGGGCCGGTGTCGTTGTCGGTTCTCATGGTCCACGTCACGTCGATGCCGATCTTGCTGACGCTCTTGAGGCCGGCGGGGAAGACGCCGCCGTCGACCATGATGTTGGAGAAGGCGTGTACGTTGTTGCCGTCCCCGGTTGCCTGGGGATACTGCCAGAAGATTTTCCACTCAGGCGCCGTCGTGTTGGTCGCATAAGTCTGGTTGTTGAACGTGGTGACCTGGGTCAACGTCAGCACCGAATGCTCCTCCGGATGGAGCCCCGGCCGCACGGCCGACGTGGGAGTTGGCTGGGATTGCACGCACGTTCATGCACAAGAAGCCCGCATCGCCCTGTGTCCATCCCCATTGATTGGGATTCACTACAAAGGATCAGCCAACGGGCACCAAGGCGGACAGGCCGTGAGCCCAGCAAGCCAAGAAGCATGGCTGGAGATTTGGTACGTGTTCGGGCGGGCAAGCTCACGTGTGTATTCCTGGCCCTTGGTCTCTGGGTGTACACCAAACGACTTTTGGCAGTACGTCGTCTCGACGACCTTGTTGTCGAGCTTGGGGACGAAGAGGGGCGGCTGGCCGGAGGCCTCTCGTTGCGACTGAATGCCCAGCAGGATGCCGATTGTCGCGGCTATGGGCAGGGCCAGGAAGCCAAAGTTGACGAGCCAGCGGAACATGGCTGCCGCTGTGCGGCCGGGACCGGAGCGGCTGGCGGGGAGGACGAGCGACGACAGGGCGGACGAGCGACGACGGGGACGGCGGCGGCAGGGTGACGGATGACGGGGCGGAAGAAGCGAGGGAGGCGAGTCCGGTCAACGGAACCGTGCTGGTGCGTCGGCGCAAAACGAGCGTGGGCGCGTCGAGGTATCGTCGTCGTCGTCGTCGTCGTCGTCGTCGTCGCCGTCGCTGCCGTCAGGGTCCGGCGTTTGCAGAGGCTGGATGGCGAGCGAGCGAGCGGGCCAGCAGCCGGAAGCGAGGAAGAGCTGGCTCGCCGCGCTGCCGCCGAGTCGAGGCACATCCGCGTTCGGCAATTGGCCAGCGGACCGGCGCATGGCTGCATGACGGGATGGGCGAGGGAGGGTGGGCTTCCTGTGGGCTTCCTGTGGGCTTCCCTTGTCGACTGATGGAACTCAGTCCGGACAGGTCGACAGAGGCGCGTTGCCCAAAGCGTCGAGCAGTCGAGAGCCGCACGGGCCAAGTGGCGTGACAGCCGGCCAGCCGTACGAGTACGAACTCAGCACAGCCCGGCTGCGCAATAGAATGCTCGCAGCCAGTCGGCGGCCGATGGAACATTACGTCAGGGGCAGTTGGCAGGTGGGCGACGACGGCGTCGAGCCGACGACGACGACCCAACAGCGACGGCACGCGGGCCACAGCGAGGCATGCAGGCCACGGCAACGGCGCGCAGGCCACGGCAACGGCGCGCAGGCCAGGGCCCTGGACGAGGCAGCCGTGCCAATCAGGGCATCTCCGTTATCTCTCGCCCTCCTTGCCCGTTCCATCCCCCTTGGCGTGGGGCCATGATTGCGCCGACGCACGCACGGGGAGGTGAAAAGGTCGGCGGCGCAGGTGACGGCCGCCCATGGAGACGGCACCCGCCGGCCGAGATGGATGGAGGCGGTTGTGAGCCGCCCGCTCCTCCGCTGCGCGATGGATGCTCTGCTCGGTTCGGGCTCGGTTCGGACTCGGTGCTGCTGCTGCGCGCCCTCGACCGCGACCAGCGGCAATCGGATTGCGGGCCTCAGGGTTTGGGCTAGCGGCCATTCGTCGTCGACTCGTGCATGTGCT
>NRSZ01001052.1:0-18573 GCA_002901185.1 Tolypocladium capitatum | reverse complement strand
CCCCCCCCCCCCCTCGCCGCACCTCGCGATGCTGACCCGCGCCCGACAGAACCAGAGCCACATCAGCCTGGCTGCCCTGTTGCCCAACGCCGCGGCGCACCCGCCCGGCAAGGAGCACCCGCCCGGCAGGGGTTGGAGCGATGATCGGGGCGAGTCCATAGCCGTCCTGCACGACCGCGACGACGCCGACATCTGGAGGGGCTGGAAGCGCCACCTCTTCCGCCTCGTGCCCTTTCTGACCTTTGCCAACACGGGCTTCTACCTGGCCTACCTCGGCCTCCGCATCGCCTGCGTCATCTGGGCCGAGCGGGCGCGCGACGAGACCTACGCGGCCGCCTGGATCTTCATCGCCGTCGAGATCGCCGTAGCCATACCCTCGCTCATGCACAACAGCTGGACCATGTGGTCCTTGAAGAAGCGAACCCGGCAAAAGCTGAGGCTGACGGGCTACGACGTGCCGACCGTCGACGTGTTCGTCACCTGTTGCGGGGAGGACGACGACGTCGTCATGGACACGATCCGCGCCGCCTGCGACGTCGACTACCCCGGCGAGCGCTTCAGGGTCGTCGTCCTCGACGACGGCAGGTCGGCCAACCTCGAGGCCGGCGTCGCCAGGCTCGCCGCGACCCACAGCAACCTCTACTACATGGCCCGGGAGAAGATCCCCGGCAAGCCGCATCACTTCAAGGCCGGCAACCTCAACTTCGGGCTCGACCAGGCCCGCCTGCTCCCCGGGGGCCCCGGCCGCTTCATGGCCGCCCTGGACGCCGACATGGTACGTTTCCGTCTCCCCGGCGCCCTCGCTCGGCCCCGCGCGCGCCCGTGCCTGACGCCGTCCGTCTGCAGATCCCCGAGCGCGACTGGCTCCGCGCCGTGCTTCCCCACCTGGTCGCCGACCCCCAGATGGGCCTCGCATGCCCGCCGCAGCTGTTCTACAACACGCCGGCCTCGGACCCGCTGTCGCAGAGCCTCGACTTCTTCGTCCACGTCATCGAGCCCATCAAGGATTCGCTCGGCGTCGCCTGGTGCACGGGGTCCGGATACGTCGCCCGTCGCGAGGCGCTCGACGAGATCGGCAACTTCCCCCTGGGCTCCCTGGCCGAGGACGTGGCGACGTCGACCCTCATGCTGGGCAGGGGATGGAAGACGGCCTACGTGCACGAGCCGCTGCAGTTCGGCACCGTCCCCGGGGACTTTGGCAGCCACCTGAAGCAGCGGACGCGATGGGCCGTCGGCACCGTCGACACGTCCTTCAGGCTCAACTTTTGCCTGTGGGGGGACAAGGTGCGCCGCATGACCTTTGCCCAGCGCTTCTCCGGCTTCCTCTACGCGTCCCTCAGCCTGTACACGGTCCTCCTCACCGTCTCGCTCTTCGCCATCCCCATCATCCTCATCATGGGCAAGCCCCTGGTCGCGTACGCCACCGACGACCAGCTGCGGTGGCTCGTCCGAGCCTGCTTCGCGGCCACCGTCGTCAACCGCCTCTGCGAGTTCGTCCTGTTCATCCCGGCCGGCTACCACACGGGGCAGAGAGGCTCCCGGTACCAGCTGTGGATGTCGCCCTACATCGCGCTCTGCCTGATCCGCTCCTTCGTCCTGCCGACCTGGCTCGGCGGGCAGCAGCAGGCGTTCAAGCCCACGGGCTCCCTCGCCTCGGCGCTCAAGGAGCGCGACCCGCTCAGGAAGAAGAACATGATCCGCCGGCTGTGGGCCATCCTGGTCAACTACATGGCCGTCTTCCACCTGGCCTTTGTCTACCTGACCCTGGTCGCCGTGGTCCTGACCTCGTACCGCTGCTTCGTCCTGCAGAAGAGCCCCAGGACCGTGTTGCTGTGCCTCGTCACGCACGCCTTCTGGCCGCCCTTGACCTTTGTCTTCATCTGCAGCTCCCTCTGGACGCCCGTGGCCTACGCCATCGACCCCCCGATGATGCCGGACCGAGAGCAGCTGCTGGAGCGCGACCCTAAGACGCTCGTCGCCCACCCGACCCGCGAGAGCAAGAAGATTGCCTTTGGTGGCCAGGCCGCCTGGTTCGAGCTCGAGCTGACCACGTCGACTCTCTACACGGCCCTCGTCTTTGTCGCCTCGTTTCTCTTTTAGGGCCGCGACGGATTGGATAGAACGAGGCGCGGCCTGGGCCGGACGGTGCAGGATGAAGGACCATTACATTCCGAGAGCCCCTTTGCGGGGTGACAGGCCCGCATGTTTCATTAGACGGGCAATATCGGGCATCGGCGCAAGAGGCTGCTTTCTTGAACATGTGGGAGTTGGTAAATACTCTAATAGGCCACGCGGACGAGGCCGCCGTCTTGGCCTGTAGCATTTTACTGTTAGATACGTAATGATTATACATACAAGATGATCTGCGATGGCCTGCTATGCGTATTCGGAAGTGCCGGGGGGCCGGTGGCCTATCCGTCGTCGTCGCTCGTTTTCAGCGGAGCGTCTAGTAGATGCGGAAAGACTGAATTGTTACTGCATGCCCAACGGTGTTCTGCAGCCGTTGCCCCGAATCCTACTGCAAAGGACGTCCAAGGCTAGCCCGTGGCCGCACCCTGCCCGCTGGAACCTGGTGGCGTGCAGGGCTGGTCTGGGGAATGTCACACAGATGCCAATGATCTTGAGGAGCGTCCGCTCCACTGACGGTTCAAGACTCAACCGTTCCTTTGACAAGTTGCCCAGCGCGACCAACGCAGTCAGCAAGCGACACATGCCGGAGCAAACAACAACATCAAGCACGCCGCCGACGTGGGGCTTCCACGGCAGCAGGAGGGCCGGTGTGAGCAGTCCTCCATGCTCCAAACCTCAACAAGCCGACTTCATGTCGTCGAGGCGCACCCTCATGCGATCCAGAACCAAATCCTCTCCAGCCAGTTCCTCGGCTCGACCACCGTCCACGTCGGCTCCAGGCGATCAATCTCGGCCTTGCCCGACCATATGTCCATCTCCGAGAGGCGCACGAACTTGCTCTTCTTGATAAACTTGTATCCGAGGAACAGCGACAAGAATATGGGCACGTCGACGTACGGCGGCAGAAACGACTCGGCGCTGAACCTCCCGGGGAAGAAGGCGTCGAAGCCGTTGAACAAGGCGACGACCAGGCAGAAGACGACGGAAAAGTAGGCGAGGAACGGCTGCAGCGGCGATTTGTACGGAAGCGAGTCGCGAGAGACGCCGTGATGGCGTAGCCCGTGGTAGAAGCGCAGATACGTGCACGACACGCTCGCCCATACAATCAGCGTGCTGACGGCGCTGAGGTTGCTGATCCAGAAGAAGACCTCTGCCGACCTGTTGTTCACGTTGAGGTACACGAGAGAGCCGAGCGCCGTCGTGGCGGCAACGCAGCCGTAAGGCACGCCGTGTCGTTGCCACATAAGGACGGCCGGCGCCTTGCCGTCGAGCGCGGCCGAGTACAGCACCCGGGTGGACGCGTAGAAGAAGGAGTTGCCGGCAGACCACGCCGACGAGAGGACGACGCCGTTGATGATGGAGGGGAGCGTCTTGATGCCCGCGTTGTTGATGGCAATCACAAACGGGCTCTGGTCGGCGCCGGGGGCCGAGCTGCCGATGGCGTCCAGGAGCCTCGGGTCCCTGGAGGAGACGCAGAGCCCGACGAGGAAGATGGACAGGACGTAGAAGATGGCGATCCGCCAAAAGACTCGACGCATGGCCTTGGGGACGTTGCGGCGCGGGTTCTCCGTCTCCCCAGACGCCACGACGACCATCTCGCCGCCGCCGTAGGAGAAGGTGGCCTGGATAAAGACCTTCCAGAAGGCGAGGAAGCGGCCCAGGGCGCCGTCGACGAGGTATGCGTTGGCGGGCCCCGGGTCCTTCCAGTACCGAAAACCGATGACCTCGCCGCTCGGGGACCCGCCCACCGTGATGATGAGCATGAGCAGGATGAGGCCGACGATGGTCGTCAGCTTGACGGCACCGAAGACGAACTCGGCCTCGCCGTAGACGCGCACGGGGAGGCAGTTGACGACGACCATGGCGACGAAGAAGGCCGTCATGAGCGCCGCCTTGGGCGCCGCGTTCTCCCAGTAGTCGACGACGACGCCGCACGCCGTCACCTCGATGGGCACGCCGATGGCGAACTGGTACCAGTAGTTCCAGCCGAGGGTGAAGCCCAGCGCCGGGTCGACGTAGCGCGCGGCGAAGATGGGCACGGCGCCGGGGACGGGCAGCCAGGCGGCCATCTCGCCGAGGCCGCTGACGACGCAGAACAGGTTGAAGCCCGTCAGCGCGTACGACACAGAGGCCGAGAGGGGCCCGGCGAGGGACAGGGCCTGGCCGCTGCCGACGAAGAGGCCCGTGCCGATGGCGCCGGAGAGCGCCAGGAACTGGACGTGGCGAGACTTGAGCCCGCGCTCGAGGGCGCCGGCGTGCCGCGGCGAGCCGTCGGGCTGCTTCGTCTCGCCGAGGCGCTCCGACGCGGCGGCCGGGCACCCGGCTTCTTGCTTGATCGCGTCGCCGCGCCCCCGGGACTCGACGTCCGGGGTCGCCGCCTCGATTGCTCCCATCGCGTCGAGACCGGTGGATCGTGTAAACCGTGGGCGCCGGGAACCAGCGGTCGATGGAGCAACGCCCAAGAGGCCAGCCGGCATCGCGAAAGGGACGAGACCGTCCACCTCGTATCCCGGGTGCGAGATCGGCACCGGGTCAGTGTGATCCCGCCATCCCCCGCACGTGTACTCGTACAAAGGTGCGGAGGCGTGATGTCGACCTTGGACAGCAACAGGGGGGTCCTATGTCTGGCGTGGCGGGGATATCAGAGCCTGCCAATCATTTCGTTTCTTGTGCCGCCGCCGGCGAAGGATACTGGGTGCTTCTCCTCCTACCCCGTCTCCCGTCTAGATTGCCGCCAGCCACGTCCACTTGCTGCAGCGCCGTCGACTGGCCTGATATAACGTCGGCGACGAGGTCGAGCCGAGCCCGCCGCGCCCGCCGCGCCATCTCCCAGCCCTCCCGTCGTGCTCCTCTCCGCCGTCTCGATCCCCGAGTCGACGGGTGCACACCGCGCGTCCGGCGTCGAGGCCGTCGTGTTCGTCGAGGGTGCAAGACGGCGACCAGGTGGTTGGCGACAACTGAGGACGTCGCTAGCGCAGTGGCGCCTGGCGCGTATCGCGCGTATCGCGCGTATCGGGAGCGGTGACGTCGTCCAATCTCCAGAGCCAATTCCGTCCGCGAGGGGGACGAGCGAGGGGGACGAGCACGTCGACATCTTCACCCTCACCTCGCGGCGATTCCGGGCACGACAGCGTCAACTGCAGCCACGTGTTGTTGCAATCTGATGGCACGTCACTGCAGCATGCGTCCGTCGTGTCTGGCTGCTGCTCGCCCGTACGCCCCTGACGCCTCGGCCTGCGACCCAACGTCGTGAACACGACGCCCTGGCCTGCGAGAGTCCGCCTGCGAGTCCGCCTGCGAGTCCGCCTGCGAGCCGCCCTGCGAGTCCAGCACCGGAGAATGCTTCGTCCCAGGTCCCGTTCCGGCCCCGGCCCCGGCCCCGCCAGCCGCACGGCGTCCTCCGGCTCCTTCCACGCCGGCGCCCCGATCCCCTCGGTCGCCGGCCTCCGGCGCCAGTCGACGACGACGCGGCACGACCGCTACCAGACGTTCCCGACGCAGCCGCCCAAGACGCCCCTCGGGCGGCCTACGCCCCCCGCCGGCCCCGGCGACTCCGACGCCGCCTCCGCCTCCTCCGCAGACTCCGACGCAGGCTCCGACGCAGACTCCGACGCAGACTCCCGCGCCGAGACGCCCCTCCCCGTGCGCCAGCTCCTGCTCCTCGCCCTCCTCTCCCTCTCGGAGCAGACGGCCCTCAACTCCATCTCGCCCTACCTGCCCGCCATGGTCACCTCCATGCCCGGCATCCCCGCCGACGAGGGCGGCCTGTACGTCGGCGTCCTCGCGAGCGCCTTCGCCCTCGCCCAGCTGTCGACCAACTTCCTCTGGGGCTACGCCTCCGACGTCGTCGGCCGCAAGCCCGTGCTGCTCGCCGGCGCCTCCTCCCTCATGTGCTGCTTCTGCATCTTCGGCCTCTGCAGGGAGTACTGGCAGGTCCTCCTCGTCCACGTCGCCATGGGCCTGCTCAACGGCAACGCGGCCTGCGTGCCGACGGTGCTGGGCGAGGTGACGGACCGCTCCAACCAGAGCAGGGCGTTTACCTACCTGCCCGTCATCTACTCGCTCGGCAGCATCACGGGCCCCGCGCTGGGGGGTGTCCTCGTCGGCCGCATGGGCGGCGAGTACCCGTACCTCGGGCCCAACGTCCTCGGCGCCGCGATGCTGGCGCTGACCGTCGCCGCCGTGGGCATGTGGTTCGAGGAGACGCTGGACGAGGGCGGCGCCGGGCCCTGGCAGCCGGCGTGGATCGGCCGCCTGTCCTCCTGGATCCGCGGTCCGAGCCGGCCGCCCCCGAACGGGAACTCCTGGAGCTCGCGGTGGCCGCGGGGGCAGCAGCGACGGCCGCTGCTCCCGTCCGGGTCGTCGTCTTCGTCCGACGATGACGATGGCGACAGCATCGATGGCCCGGGCAGTCCCCCCATGCCCAAGCCGGCGCCAGACGGTGAGCGCACCTCCTGGAAGGACCTCCTCAACACCACCACCCTCGTCCTCCTCGCCACGTACCTCGTGTTCCAGCTCTCCAACATCAGCTTCAACAGCCTGTACCCCATCTTCGCCGCCACGCCGCCCCCCACGGGCCGCGGCCTCGACCCCGGCAAGATCGGCGTCAGCCTCGGCGCCGCCGGGCTCGCGACCATCATATTCCAGGCCTTCCTGTACCGCCCCCTCAAGGCCCGGATGGGCAGCCTGGGCACCTACCGCTTCGCGCTGCTCGGCATCGCCGTATGCATGGTGCTCATGCCGTGGGTGGGCTACCTCGACGACGGGCCGCTCTTCGGCGTCGGCAGCGGTCGCCTGTGGCTATACGTCGAGTTGGGCGTGGTGCTGGTTTTCAAGAACATATGCGCCGTCGGCGGCCTCTCGAGCGTGATGCTCCTGGTGCGCTCCCGTGCCGTGTCCCTCCCCGGGCGAGTCTGCTGACGGCCTCCAGATCACAAACTCCGCCCCTTCCCACGCCAGCCTCGGCACCCTCAACGGCGTCGCCCAGACCCTCTCCGCTCTGGGCCGCAGCATCGGCCCCCTTGTCTCCGGCGGCCTCTTCACGCTGTCCATCGGCGTGCGGCCCAAGGGCGAGGCCCTCGCGTGGAGCGTCTTCGGCGGCCTGGCCCTCGTGGGCTGGGTCGGGTCGCTGTTCATCCGCGGCACCGGCTTGGAGAGCGAGGACTGGATGGAGGAGGGCGATGGCGACGAGCGACGACGGCAACGAAACGATTCCGCATGACGGATGGACGCGGATGACATCAGTTGGGGGCATGAAGAGATGACTTCGGCCGTAAAGGTCCACGGATGTCTTTTAAGAAACGAAGATCAAGCCCCATGCTAATGCTGCTCCGCGGCCTAGGAAGCCCGAATGGCAAAAGAGAAGATGCAATCTATCCTACGCCGACCCCGTCCGTCTCGCGCGCCGTTTTGCAACCCATCGCCAAAGCCCTGCGCAAGAGACGACATCAATACCACGAAGGCGGACGCTGCCAGTGCCGCAGCATCGTGTCCACCGCCGCGTTCCACTCATGTTCAAAGCACGCCGCCAGCTTCGCGACGTCCTCGCCGCTCGGCTGCATCGGCGCCCACATCTCCGGCCTCGTCGCCTCCGCCGCCGCGTACGCCGCCACCAGGCCGTCGTCGCGCATCGTCTTGAGGCAGAGCCACGCCAGGTTCCAGCTGCGGTTGCTGTTGGGGTCGCCACGCACCCGGAGGTACGCCTCGCGCACCACGTCGCCGCTGAAGGGGTAGCTCCTCGTGAGCCCGCGCAGCTCGGTGAGCAGCTGGTGGCTGGTGACGTAGTGCACCCAGGCCGCCGTCATGGGCTCCTGGAAGGCCCGCGCGTCGGCCTCGTCCTCGCAGGAGGCGGCCACGCGCTCGATGCGGCAGAGCTCGGTGAGGGTGTTGACGCGGTGCGTCGTGAGGCACTCGACGAGCCCCAGGACGGACGACTGCATGCACCATCAGCACCGAGCGGCCTCGAGCCCGAAACGCGAAGAGGGCAGCCGAGTTACTCACCCGCGGCCGGTCGGACTTGCGGCAGCCCCTTGAGCCGATGCTGCCGCTGCGGCTCGACGGCATCGTGATGGACGGACTTCTGAGCAGGCAGGGACGGGCGGAATGCGAAGCTGGTGTCGCTGTCTGCGGCTCCGGGAGAACAAGAGCGTTGTGGCTTCTTGACCTCTGCCTTTTTATATGTAAAGGACTCTTCTCTGGCGTATGCTCCCCTCTGCGGTCTCGCCTCGCCCCCATTCTCACTTGCTGCCGAGGAGAGTGAGTGGCCGCCGGCTGAGTAGGGTAGGATGAGAAGGCCTCGGGGCCGAGCCGCATCTACGGGCGAATCGGAAGCCCAACCAGGGCTCTAAACCATTCGTCAGGATGATGAGGGCCTCCGTTGCTCACGCGCGCAAGGCTCTGTGACCGGGAGCAGCGGCCTCAGGGTCTGCATGGCTTCAAGGCGCGGCTGTGCCACGAGGGACGGCACGGTAGTATAAGTACCAGCCATGCCAGTCCAGCAGCTCAGCTTACGTATTTGTATTTGCATGACCCGTTGTGTGGTAGGGCCGACCAGTCCCGAGACCGTTGTATAGCCCCTTTGGGCTTCCAACACGTGGAGCAGAGCTGAGAGACTATTCACGAGCCTTGCTCGATATCGGCTCCGGCAGGGGAGCCGACTTCAGCACAAGTCAAGAAACGGCAGCAAGAACCTCTGCAGGGATGTGGCGGACGCAGGCGAGGCGAGTCATGCGTGGAGCGGCGCAGACAAGGTTGGCACGAGAGCAGGGACTCCCCCCGTCCAATGTTCTGACCGCCCACGATCCAGGTCCGCGGCGACAGGTTCGACGGACCGTCAGCAGCTCCAGGCCCGGTTTCCTAGATTAGGCATAAGCGCCAGTCGGGGGTGGCTGGGCCGACGTCTCATTGACTGCCTTGACGCGCCAAGGACCGGTCAAGGTCAGTTCTGGCGATAAGCGCCGAGGCGCGCCGCCATTGCCAGTTCCTTCATCCCCCTGCGCCGTTTCGCACGACACTGGTTGCACGCATGCGCGCATCGGCTCCGGGGCGAGATGCCAAGTAGAGCCATATGCGTCTGTTGGAAGATGGTTCAGTGCGCTTACGCTCGCGCTCGTGAGCGGTGCTGACGAGCAAGGACGTCGGACCAACCCCGTGCTGCGGCAGGGGTTCCACCAGTGGTTGGATGTGACGACCCTGTGGCGGCCCTTGGGAGGCGCTGCTTCTCTATCCCCGTCATGCTTCGCTCGCTCCCCGTCGTGCTTCGCTTTCCCCGTCGTGCTTCGCAATCCCCGTCGTGCTTCGCTATCCCCGTCGTGTATCGGTCGAGTTCTAAAAACAGCGCAGCAGCCCTCGCACGCCTCCCAGACCAGGACGGGATTCCACGGGTCATGTCCGTCCATGACCTCGGGCACCCAGTGCCTCCAGCGCCTCCAGCAGAGTCGCCGTCACGCGGCGTAGGAGGCTTGGCTGCCGCCGCACGGGGGCGCTTGGGCTCTCGCTCCTCCCGCTTGACGCATCAGAGACGTGTTGTCAGATGGTGACATCGGTTGAGGCGGGTTGGCAAGGTGGTGAGATCCGTCATGGCGGAGCATCGATCGATCGCCTGCCTGCCTGCCGATGTTTACCCGAAGCACCTCGGCGCGACAAATTCTCCCCGACTCTACCCGTCCAGCCTCGTCGTCGTCAACCCAGCACGACGTCGACCGCCCAAGATGTCCATGTTCCGCGCCAAAAAGCTCGACCTGGGCTGCTTCGTCAAGGCGCGGACGATCCGCGACCACACGAAGCGCAAGGTCTTTGAGGAGTTTGAGACCGAGAGGTGCGCGCCTCCCCCCCCCCTATCCCGCCTCGGCCGCATTGCCACGATCGCGAGCGTCCTGGGCATGACAATGCTGACCTGGAAGCAACAGACAAGCGCTGCGGTACATCATCCGAAACACGACTCTCACGCCCCGAGTGCGCGCCGAAGCCCAGCTGCAGCTGACGCAGATGCACTGCTACACCCGCCCGACGCAGATCCGGAACCGCTGCATCATGGGCGGCCAGGGCCGCGGTGTCCTGAGCGACTTCAAAATGTCAAGAGTGAGGATGTTCAAGTCGGTCTGCGGTGTTTGGTCGCTGATGGTGGACAGTTCAACTTTCGAATGCAGGCAATGGCAGGAAACCTCCCGGGCGTCAAGAGGGCGAGCTGGTAGATCAAGGGTATGCCGCAATTGTACGATTAGCGATCCACGGGTCGGCACGGAACCTCGGGCTTGTGCATATACGGGAGCGTTGTGTCATGAGTCGAGAACCGTGACCATGCATTGCCTCTCATGCCATCTGCGTGCTCATCAAAACCGCGGTATTGCTGCGCTCAAATCAACAGCCAAGCTGGGGTGACAGAGCCACAACAAAGTCCCGGCACAGACCAAGGAATCCCTAGTAATGCACGACGTGCTAATGATTGTTTCCTGGTCGGTGATAAGAGCATTGTGCAGGCAGGTTATCCAGTAAGAGTCGCGGATGAGCCCGCGAGGTCCATCCAGTGGTCTAGGGTAGGCGAAGAGTGGGGCTGCTGCAAGGGCTCGCTATCTAGGCTCTCCTCGCTGCCCGGTCCACACCTTTCAACAACTCCCATCACAACAGACTCATCATGGGCGGCGGCGATCTCAACCTCAAAAAGTCGTTCCACCCGACGCTGCGACGCAACCAGCAGGCCGTCTACGACGAAGAGCAAAAGGCGCTCGCCGAACGGAAGCGCACCCAGCAGCGCATCAATGAGATCAAGGAGGAGCGAGCCAAGGAGGAGCTGCAGCGGCAGCTCGAAGACGCGGGCGGCCGGAAGCGAGTCGACCGCGTCGACTGGATGTACCAAGGCCCTACCGATGGCCAGGCCGGCACGAGCGAAGAGACCGAGGCGTACCTCTTGGGGAAGCGGCGCATCGACAACCTGATCAAGGGCACCGAGCACAAGAAGCTGGAGAAGGATGCGGGCCAGGAGAGCTTCATGGCGCCGCACAAGGCAAACAGCGCCAGGGACACGGCGGCGAAGATGCGCGACGATCCGTTGCTCGCCATCAAGCGGCAGGAACTGGCAGCCTACGAGGCCATGATGAACGACCCGATCAAGCGACGACAGCTGCTCTCCTTGATGGGGATCGGAGAAGAAGAGAGGGAAGGATCGAGGGACAAGCAGCACAGGCACAGGCGGAGGCACCGAAACCGAAGTCGAGATGCAGACGACGACAGGCGGCACAAGCGTCGCCGCCGATCGTACTCGCCGTCTCGCAGTCCGCGACGCCGCCGTGACGATTCTGACGAGGGCGAGTCTCGGCGACGACACAGGCGGCGAAGAGACCCGGACGAGCACAGTCCAAGCCGGGCCAGGGATGATTCCGAGCGTCGGAACGGCCACCACACAGACGCTCATCAGCGACACGACGACGACGGGCGACGGCACAGGTCGGAATCCGACCAAGACCGTACCCGCAGGCGCAGCCCGTCCCCTGGCGGGCACCACGGACGGCGGAGCGACGACGACGGACACAACGGCCAAGAGCGACGCGGGCGGCGAGACCACGGGCGGCGAGACCACGAGCGGCACGGGAGCCGACGAGAGCGACCGAGATACGGCAACGGTGGACCAGGGGCAGCAGAGGCGGACGGTGAGGACGAAGAGGCCGAGCGAGCACGGAAGCTGGCCGCCATGCAGGCGGCTGCGTCGGAGCTGGACCAAGACCGCGAGTCGCGGCTGGCAGCGCTGGAGGAACGGGAGCGCGCGGCGCGGGAGGCCGACGGCAAGGCACGGGAGCGCGCGGGAGACCGGGGCTTCGTCAACGGGTTGTATAAAAAGGCAGAGAAGCTCGATCTGGCTGAGAGGATGGGGCGAGGGCGGCAGGCATACCGGCGGGAGGAGGACTGAGGCCCGGGGGCGTATGGTTTGCCTGGCGCAGTTGCAATGCCATCTGGCCGGGGGGTCTGAATGACGATGTATAGATTGCCGGTCATGAGGGCGCAGCAATGGTATTCACACGTTGTCCTTGTCTGTGGCCCGCCACAACCGGCCATCGCCGTCCAAACAAGCAACGACGTTGGCTCGGAGCAACAGGACGACCGGCCAAGTTCGACGTGGCTTCATTCCAGGGGCTTCATTCCAGGGCGTCATCCCAGGGCTTCATCCCAGGGGCGTGGGGCAGATGAGGTGCCTCGGTGGGGCTCGCCAACTACCCCAGGTAGCGCCGTGCCCCTAATTCGACGACGGCCGCTTACACAGCCGCCACCTCACGTATCCCTGCGCGTTTGCATCTCCTGCTCCTCCGTATCCGTCGACTCCACGCCGCCATCAGCCTTGCGATCCCGCTTCCACGGTCCACAAACGTTCCGTGTCGTGCCCCGGCTGCGGAATTGAATGCGAGTTGCCCGCCTTCGAGTCCTCGCCCACGATCCCCCCCTCGCACGCGCGCCGACCGGTCGACGAGACGACTCGCCACGCTGACGATTGGCGGCCGCCGACGATGCCTGCTCTCTGCGGTGGATCCAAGACGGTCCAGCGCAAGCTGGTGCTGCTGTAGGTACAACGAGGGCCCGGACTGCGACGACGCAGGGGGGCGGCGCCAGGAGGCTGACGCTTTGCCGGAAACAGGGGCGACGGTGCCAGCGGCAAGACGTCGCTGCTCAACGTCTTCACCAGAGGGTACTTTCCGACCGTGTACGAGCCGACCGTCTTTGAAAACTACGTCCACGGTACGAAGCGCCGACCGCTGCCGCACGCGGTGCTGCGTGGCTAACCGCCAGGAACAGACATCTTCGTGGACAGCGTGCACATCGAGCTCTCGCTCTGGGACACGGCCGGCCAGGAGGAGTTTGACCGCCTGCGGTCCCTGTCCTACGGTATGCGGCGAGGGATGGCCGAGCCTCGAGGCCAGACTGCTAACCGGCGCCCTCCCCCACAGACGACACCGACCTCATCATGCTGTGCTACTCGGTCGACAGCAAAGACTCGCTCGAAAACGTCGAGTCCAAGTGGGTCGGCGAGATTGCCGACAACTGCCCCGGCGTGAAGCTGGTGCTTGTCGCGCTCAAGTGCGACCTCCGCGAGCAGGCCGACGAGGACGAGGCGGAGGATGACGCGGCCGCGGCCGGCGAGGCGGGCGAGCAGCGCGAAAAGGGACCGACCATCAGCTACGACCAGGGCCTCGAGGTGGCGCGGCGGATAGGGGCCTCGCGGTACCTCGAGTGCTCGGCCATGAAGAACCGCGGCGTCAACGAGGCGTTTACGGAGGCGGCCCGCGTGGCCCTGAGCGTCAAGAAGGAGCGGGACGAGAACAGGTGCACGGTGATGTGAGGAGCCCGGTCGACTGCACTGGTGCTGCTGCTCGTCGACGATGATACGCGGGGGCCCGGCTCCCCTTTGTCCGCATCACTCTCGCTCTTGTTCGCTTCGACTCCTGTACATAACACGGCGGCGGGATTTTCTGCACATAATTGTTGGAGCTCTTTTGTCCGTGCTTTCCTTGGGCGCGCAACGAGGAGGTGGATTGTTTCGAGAGGGGCTCATATATCAAATTGATTTGCGTTTGAACGCCTCATGGTGCTGGGTGCTTCTGCGGTGGCCGAACCGGAACACTGCTTGGGCAAGATGGAGATGGCCCTGGCCTCGGGAAGAAACCGCCAGAGGGCCGAGCATCAGGATGGGGGCTCGCGTCGTCGCCCAGGGTACTGGCAGAGTGCATCTCGCCCAGCGCGGCCCCGGTCCCCCAGACCGACCCGGCGATGCACCGACGGACGGCGCCGGGCTCTCCCGCCGCTCCCGCTCCCAGCCGCCGCCTGCAGTGGACGGAGGCACGGCGGGGCGCTGGCAAGGGACGCGTTGGGAGCATCAAGCAGCCGAGGGCGCTCCGCCTTTGCCTTTTTGCTGCGCGTTGCCGTCGCCAACACCGCAACGGACTCTGGCCGGAACCTCCATGGCAACTTTATGATTAGAGACGACACCCCGGCCAACGGCAAGCATCGCTGGCCATCGAGCGCCATTGCTTCGCCTCATACCAACCGGGGAGCGAGCCGCGTAGGAAGGGACGACGTTGCAATGCTGGCTCAGAGCGTTTGCTTCGTAGCTCACATAGCGCCTGGTGCCAGTACCTTGGTTAGCAACAGGGTAGGAAGAGCAATACCAAGCGTCCAACTTCCCTCTCCCTTGTAGAAGTAGTGGCAGAGTGTGCCTTCTCTGATTCTCTGATACGGTCAAGTGAGAGGTGTTCTTAATCCTCCAGCTCCAGTAGAGGCCGAACAAAAACAAGAACAGCAGCAGCAGAAGCAGAAGCAGTAACAACACCACAACCACAACCATCACCACCAGCGGAAGCACCACCAGCGGCAGCGGAAGGAGAAGTGGCAGCAGCATAACAACCACCACCGGTAGCAGCAGCAATGGCTGCATTCGTCACCGCGGCCCTCGAGGCGTTTGATGAGGCGTTTCGGCCCCAGATGGGAACCCGCCGGCGGGCCCGTTACACCCTCGCTCGGCTGGTGGCCGAACTCACGGCCATGGTCCCGGAACCGCCCCAGCCCCAGCCGCCGCCGATTTCGTGGGGCCTTGGGACCCTCTGGGCCAGCTCGTTGCGCACGAATCCTCGGAGGAGGACCTGGCGGAGTTCCCGCCGCTGCCCGACTCGAACGAGGAGGGTGGCGTGGAGGCCGATTACGGCTCCACGGCGGCGACCACGACGACGACGAGGAAGAGGAAGAGAGGGAGCAGTAGGAGGACGAACTGCAGCAGAAGCAGTAGGAGAACTATAAGCCGAATATATTATTTGGCGTCCAATTCTAACCAATTCTTACCGTCTAACCTGTCGTAGGCGCGCTGCTAATCCTCCAACCACAACCACAACAAACACAACCCAACCCACACACGCAATCACAAAGACAAGAAGAAACTTCCCAGCCCATAACCGTGGTGGCGTCACCAAAAGGTGGCCGTGGCGGCCGCGGCGGCCAAGACAGGGGCGGATCTTTGGCGCCGGCGGGTGAGCCTCTCCTCAAAGAGGTTGAGGCCATTAGAGTCCGCCAGTTCGTGGACAATGAGGGCACCATGATTAGTACATGACGAGTCTTATTCCGGGGCAGCGACAACATACCACACGAAAGCTTTCGAAGGGTTCGACGGCCCCCCTGGAGAGTGCTCGACTGGCGGCAAAGGGGAAGACGGCGGCAATGATGAAATGGGCGGAAGGAGATGGTCGGAAGGGGGAATAAGGGATCTTCTGGCCTGCAAAATAACGAAGACGATGCCGATAATACAGCCGTTATCGTCAGTAGAAGGGTTCATAGCCGTTGCCCTTGGCTATGGAGTTGTCCCGGGCTTGTCAGAGCCCGTCGCAGGGGATGATTCTCTAGCTTGACACCTGCCTGTGGTGAACTCTTTGGAAGGAGACCTAACTAGTCAGTCGAGCCGCCAGCTGCGGTAGTAAGGTGAAGCATTCATTCTACCGTCCATGTATCCCCGCACATCGCGTCGCACGGCACCACGGGCTTTGCCGGGACGCAGGGACGCAGGGCATCGCAGGGTATCGCCGGCATCGGGTATTTTAAGTCTTTGGATTTGCGATCAGTAAGAATATATACAGTGCAGAGACAACTGCTCTTGCCGTCCCAGGGTAATGGTTCAAGACGACTCGGAGCTTTGACGAAGACGAACACCTCCCCCCGACAGGGGCAGTGATGGGGTTCGGACAAGCTCTCACGTATATAAAAGACGCCTCTCCTACGCTAGAGTGAAGGGGGCACGCTCTTCCAGAGTCAACATGCCTACGGTCCCCTTGTGTCCCCGAATTGCGTCCACTAATGAGTGAAAGCGAGTGACACGGCACGAGTGAGTGAACATGAAGTAAACGGCCACGCTCGTCACGAAGCTTCGGACTGCACATTTTGCTCCATCAAACTATGTCTTCAAGCGCCTTCACTCAGTAGACTCAGATGATTAATCAAACTAAAGCACAATGCGCCCCATACCCTGACACACCGCTGAGTCTTATCCTCGTCAACTCTAAGTGCATTGACCATCGATGCACTGGAGTCGGCCAGGTTTCTTAGGACACTCTCGAATCTTCATCCATAGGGCAACTAATATCATTGTCAGTTGTCTTATTCTAACTTTCTGTATATACGGAAAGAGAGCGAGAGCGATGGAGAGGGAGTCTCGAGGTCCGAAAGGATTGAAACTGACATCCTGGAGCAGGAGTATCCTGATGGACATATGTGCATAGAAGCTGTGACGGGGAAAGTTCATAGAATCAGTATAAGATTACTCTGGAAAGGTTATGAAGTACTGACCTGATCACCGCGATCGCATGCGCATGTGGTCATTCCAAGACTTGAACAAAACGTGAAGTTTACGCCGCAGGCTAAACCCGCCACCAGAACTGGATTGGATAGCATCATGCCAACGAGGAGGTGGGCTAGTGACAAGTTCATGATGTAAACCGGTAGATGAAAGCTTGAAGGGAATGTGATGAACTCTGTATGAATTCTGTATGGCGCTTGGTTTGGCTGAATAGTTGAATCTTGGTGGAGGGCCATGTGACTTTTATATGCGAAGTAGCGACCTCTTTAGGTCTTTCTTTTCCCTTTTTTTATGACGTGCGGTGTGGATACTACCTTTGGTTAGCGTGACTACCGGCCGCTGATCTTCACGGAGTACTCCGTAGTGTCATCGGGGTTCTTGCTAGGCGCTTACAGGACTAACTAAGCTGGGGGGCTGGGGGGCTAGAGGCGTAGATACTCTTCTGCTACTCCGTATATCTAGAGACGAAGAGCAACGCCACGAAGGCGCTTGATAGTAGCTATTATATATCATATTATATCATATTCTCGATTCAACCCTGCGTCCTTGCGTCCACGCTGATCCGTCTGAAGTGGAATCCATGCGCTCGGGAGAGTGTCCTGCCGTGTTGTGCCATGTTGTGCCGCGTTGCGCCGGGCCATGTATATCGGCATATGGAGTATAATTGCCGCGCGGCGACCAGGGGTGGCCTAGGACGGGAGGCCTTCAAGGCTGCAGGCACAGGCTCGCGGCGTGCCATGGCTCGAGTTACGAAGTAGGCTACGACCAATAGGGCTAAGCGCAAGGACACGCCGGGATTGGTACTGGCCAGCAAAGGAATGTGTCAAGTTATAAGGAGGATTATGCTGTGCACGAGGTGTGGCGTCACATTTTTTAGTGTGACAGAATGCCTTGGCCCGGTCATTGCCCGGGCCAGGGCGGCGTCTGCACCAACGACTCCAGCACGCGTGTCTCGTGCCCGGCACAGGGCCCGCACGTCTAGCACGCTACTCACTGCTTGCTGCTGTTAGTCAAGAGCCAGCGAGTAGATGGAAAGACTCTTGCCTGCGACGATTTCCTCGCCATCCTCGAAAAGGAATTTGCAAAGGCCGCATCGACGGGTCACGCAAACGTCCGTATAGTAGCGTTTTTAGCATAAGGTGTTGAGGAATAGATCACGACGTCGAGATACGGAAATATTATGCTAGCGAGTCAACCATCGGCCTATTCGAAGCGAGAATGCCCTAAAAGAACGCGCTCCCAACTGCTTTACCCGCATCACGTCATATGCCCTATAGAGTAATAACCTTTCCTTAATCAACCTTTCTCCTTAACAACCAGGTCCTCAAACCAGTCAAGGACCACCTAGTTCGAGTATTCAATAGAGTATATATATTAGCCGAGGCCCCCCCGACCATGCCTATAAACTTCAGCCGTCGATTACTCATTCATGCCCATTACGAAGTAGTTAACGCAATTCGGGAGGATAAGGAGCCTATAGGCGTTAATTTATAAAGAGCGGGACCTCCCCACGCTCCTAGACGCGCGTGAGGCGGTCCTTATATATATAAATAGGGCACTAACGCCCCTGTCACACAAAAATGTGACGCTACACCTCGTACATAGCATAATCCTCCTTATAACCTGACAGCCCCCTTAGCACTGCCCCTATCGTGGGGTGGTCCGTCTTCCCCGTCAAACTATACTACTCGTACTTTACTTCGAAGCTAATTCCTATACTAAATATGGAGTCAGCGCCACATATTATAGCTTCGCCGCCGATATCGCAATCTCCTACTAAAAAAGAAGACGTATAAGAAGCACCGTAGACGTAAGTTAGTAATAGTTTAAAGCTATTTATAGAGCGCCTCGGCTCCCTAATGCTCCTTTATAGCTATCTCGAAGTCACAGCCTATAGCTTGCGTGTTGCCCTTGCGCCGCTTCGTCTCGTGAGTCGTAACCTCGCGATAGCGATACGGCGTACCTTTGCTATAACGCTAGACAACGCGGCGAGGGTTAGTTGCGTTAGGCCTCTTCGTAGCGATAGAGGGGCTGCACGAGCTAGCCTTGGCAGTTTCGCGTATAAATGCGAGGCTGCTACTCCGTATACGACTGGCCGATAGGTCGGGTGAGTTACGAGGAGGGGG
>NRSZ01000265.1:0-38554 GCA_002901185.1 Tolypocladium capitatum | reverse complement strand
AGCGCGGCGGACGGGGGAGCACTAGGGGTAAGAGGGCCAGTGCCGTGGCGCGCCTGGCGGCGGCGGCGGCGGCGGGCCGTACCGGCGACTGGGACGGCAGCATGGACGACGACCCGGAGTTCGCGTCGGGGCCGGCTCAGGGCCGCGCCGCGAAGCGAAAGAGGGACGACGACCCTGGCTACCGACCCGGCGGCTCCACGACCCGGCCGACTAAGAAGAAGCGCAGGAGCGAGGGCGAAGGTCCGCTGGGCGTCCGCAGATCCAAGAAGGACAAGGAGAGCGCCACCACCACCGCTGCCGTCGCCGCCAAGGAGGACTAAGCATCATCCTCTCCTCCCACTTCGTCCCGTCGAGTAATACGCCGTCTGCGAATGTCGACGGATCATTGTACTTTTATCTCGGGCTTTGTCTGTGTGCATTTTCGGTCTTCCTTTTGTTTTCTGCGGCAAAGCGGTAGACAAGTCTAGGCATCGGCCACCGGAAGGGACATGACAGCCCACGGGAAAAGATTATCAGGGTCGGGTCCAGCGCGTGTATAATATACAAGCCATCCTTTGAATTCACTGCGGTATTGACGGTCTATATTTCTTTGTCGCAAGGCGTTTGACGGTCTCCCTGGTATCTACATGTGTCTCCCCCCTCCCCCCCCTCTACGCGGCAGTAAAACGGCGCAGCGGGAATAGTCTAGTCCAGATCAGACAGCCTCTCACAGCTTCTCCTTGAGGGTGTTCCTTATGCGCCGCTCCACGGCGTTGAGGTACTCGGTCGTGGTGACGTAGTCGGCGCGCTCCTTCTTGCCGCACGCGAGCGCCAGGTCCTTGGTCATGATGCCGTCGATGTCGACGGTGTCGATGCAGGCCTGCTCGAGGCTCTCGGCAAAGGCCACCAGGTCGGGGGTCTCGTCGAGCTTGCCGCGCTGGACGAGACCGCGGGTCCAGGCGAAGATGGAGGCGATGGGGTTGGTCGACGTCTCGTTGCCCTTTTGGTGCTCGCGGTAGTGGCGCGTGACGGTGCCGTGGGCGGCCTCGGACTCGAACGTCTTGCCGTCGGGGGTGATGAGCACCGAGGTCATGAGGCCGAGGGAGCCGAAGCCCTGGGCGATGATGTCGGACTGGACGTCGCCGTCGTAGTCTGCGCGGCGCGTCAGCAAGCCGGTCGCTCACGCCGGGATGAGGGGAGCCCACTCACTCTTCAGGGCCATGATGTAGCCGCCGCCGCTCTTGATCATCTGGGCGACCATATCGTCGATGAGCCGGTGCTCGTACCAGATACCCCTGGCATCAAAGTCCTTCTTGTACGTGGTGTCGTACAGCTCCTGGAAAATATCCTTGAAGCGGCCGTCGTACTTCTTGAGGATGGTGTTCTTGGTGCTCATGTACATGGGCAGGCCCTTATCGAGGGCCATCTTGAACGAGGAGTGCGCGAAGCCGGTGATGGACTCGTCCGTGTTGTACTGCGTCTGCGAGACACCGCCGCCGTTGGTGAACCGGAATACCTCGATCTCCTGGGGCGCGCCGCCGTCCGGGGTGTAGACCATGGAGAGCTTGCCGGGGCCGGGGAGGACGGCGTCCTTGGCGCGGTACTGGTCGCCAAAGGCGTGGCGGCCGACGATGATGGGCTTCTTCCAGCCGGGGACGAGACGGGGGATGCGGGGGATGACAATGGGCTCGCGGAAGACGGTGCCGCCGAGGGCGTTGCGGATGGTGCCGTTGGGAGAGAGCCACACTGGGTCTGGTTAGACGTGAGGCACGCGCGCAGAGGGCGCAGAGGGCGCAAGGGGCAGTGCCACTCACTCTGCTTCAGGTTAAACTCCTCGACGCGCGCCTCGTCGGGCGTGATGGTGGCGCACTTGACGCCGACAGAGTACTTCTTGATGGCCTCGGCGGCGTCGATGGTGACCTGGTCGTTTGTCTCGTCACGGTACTCGAGGCCGAGGTCGTAGTACTTGAGGTCGATGTCGAGGAACGGGAAGATGAACTTTTCCTTGATGTCCTTCCAGATGATGCGGGTCATCTCGTCGCCGTCGAGCTCGACGACGGGGTTCTTGACCTTGATCTTGCGAGCGGAAGCCATGGTCCGAGCGGATGCGGACAGGGTCTGGACGGCGCCAAAGGACGGGGCGAAGCGGGAGGCGGAGACGGCGGCGCGAAGCGGGAGACGGCGCAGGGGCAGGGCGGAGGAGGAAGAGCAGAGTCTCGCGGCAGAGTTCATCGTGTCTGACGGGCGGAGGAGAGGCATAAAAGAGAAGCAGAGGCGTCGGGACGGGCGCAAGCGAGCGCGGGGTCCGTCGGCTTCGGGATCTAGGGTATGACGAAGTGATGGTGGGGGGCGCGGGCGCGGGCGCGGGTGCGGAGACGGAAATTGGGGGGGCGTCGTTTATGCCGACCGTGTCGAGCTGGCGAGGAGCGCGCTGGGGGCAGACGGTCAGCGTGATGGGAGAAGAGCAGAAGACGGGGCGCGACGAGCAGCGGCGTTGGTGCTTTGGCACGGACGGAGCTGGCACGGACGGAGCCGACACGTCGGCGGCGCACAAGCATCAGACCCCGTGCCTCGGCCGCGTGGCAAGGGCTGGTGGAGGTGGTGATGTGGCGGGACTGGCGCCCTCGTACCTGGAAGACGGCGTCGGCGGCGCAGCAGCGACCGAGGGCTGGCGGGTGCGGCGGGACAGAGCGGACGAAGCGACGACGGGACTCGGCGGTGCGCCTGAGCTACGATGACGAGCAAGCGGCCGTGTTATGTAGTCACACCATAGCTCCGTCTCGGCGCCGCACCATGTCCGAGCGGGGCTCGGGGCAGGGCGGCAGCGGCGTCTGCGCTGTGGACGAGCGCAAGGGGTCCCGCAGCGGGCACGGGCAACGGCGCATTCTCGAGGATGGCTGCCTGGCGTCGCGTCGATGGCATCGTTGCATAGGCCCGTGGTTGCGTCGGGAGGAGGGAGTGGCGGCGTGGCATGTGGGCGGAGGAGCGCCGGATGTGGAGGGGTCGAAGCCAACTGCCCACGGCGGAACGAAACGCCGAGCCTGGTGCGGCGGCGCTGCTAGCCCTGAGGGGATTCGGACTCGCGTCGGCGTCTCACGACGACGGCAGTTTGCCTCGAAACGGTGCCGCGCAGCCGCAGCCCTATAGCGGTGCCTGGGCCGTGCCCCGTTGGGCGTGCGGATCCGCCGTGTTGAAGATTTGCGCCTCCCGCGTTGCCGGGCCCTGTCATGACATCGGCAGGCCCGCCCAGAGGCAGGCCAAGATAGATGGTCCACGCCGTGCTCTATTGGGAAACGGCTCGAGCTCTCTACCCACGAATATCGCAGCGTGCCTTGGACGCCATCGTGGTACGCACCCGTCCCCGTTAAACCTCAAAGACATCCCCAACGCCCTCCCCTCCCCCCCGCCGCATGTCGACAATGTCCAGCCGCCAGCCCTCCCAGTGCTTCAGCGACCGCTTAATCTCCTTGATGCGCTCCAGCCGCTTCCGCGCCTCCTCCTCGTGCGCCTTGCGGAACGCGTCCTCGTCAAAGTCGGCGTCGTCGTCGTCCATGAGCTCGTCCTCGTCGCCGCCCGCCAGCGCGCTCAGCCCGCTCGTGAAGAAGTCGCCGATGCCGCCGCCTGATGCCTTTTTGTGAGACGGCGCCATGGTGCCGCCGCTGCCGAGATCCACGTCCTGGAAGCCGGGGCCCATCGTCTCCATCTCGCGCCGCTTCTCGATCCAGGCGCCGCCGCGCAGCTCGTGCACCTCGTGCTCGAGGCTGCGGATCCTCTTCTGCAGCCGCACCCTCTCCTCGCTCTCGAGCTCGTCGACGCCCTCGTCGTCCAGGCCGCCGCCACCCTCGGCCGACTTGCGGCTCCGCAGCTTGACATTCTCGCTCTCCAGCTTCTCCACCTTGGTCCGCAGCTCGCTGACCTCCTTTTCCGCCCGCTCCTTTTCCTTCCGCAGCGCTTGTGACCGCGAGTCCTGCTCCTTGTGCAGCGTCGTCAGCGTCGTCGCCTTTCTCTCCACCCCGTCGAGCCTCTTTTCCAGCTCCTCCTTCACCGTCGTCAGTTGCTCCAGCTCGTGCTCCAGAGTCTTGAGCCTCGTCTCTGCGCTCGACCGCTCGCTGCCCTCCCGCACGGCCTTTTCCGTCGCGCGCTCGAGGTTGCGCTTGACATCCTGCAGTTCGCGCTGAGCCTTGCCCGCGGCGGCTTCGGCACGGGCGAGCTTCTCCTCCAGTGCCGTGACCTGCTCCCTCTCCGATGACGCACCCGTCGCCTGGCGCTCGACCCTGGCCTTGAACTTGGAGATTTCAATCTCCATGGATTCGATCGTAGCCGTCTTGGAGTCGAGCTCGGCCTGAAGCTCGGACAGAGGGGAGGCCATGGACACGGATTGCCGGGGGCCGTGCCCAAGGCCTCGCGAGACTTGTTGCTGGAGCTGCGCGTTCTGGCGCTGCAGGGCGGCGATTTCGCTCTTCTGTGGCACGGCATTAGTCGCCCGCCATGCGTGAACCGAGTCGTCAGAGTCTTACCAGCTTCTCGGCTTGGCCATCCGTGGCGCCCTTGGCCGGCGTCTCGTCGCCGTCGGCCTCGCGCAGGTCCGACAGTTCCTCCTCGGCCTTCTTCCACCTCTTCTCCGAGTCGGCCGCCTCCTTGGCCAGGCGCTTGGTCTCCTTCTCTAGCTCCTCGATCCGGGCCATGTGCTTCCTGTAGATGTCTGGCGCCGTGTCGCCGCCGTCGGGGGGGAAGGGACCGGGAGAGCCCGGCCCGGCACCGGAGCCTGCGCGGAACGACGTGGACCTCAGCTTGGATTGCTGGGCGAGCGAGGGCGTCGTGGATAGGGGCGGCTCGTCGGCCTTTTCGTCCTCGACGGCTGCCGCATCCTCGGCCGGCTTGTCGTCGCCGGGCTCGGCCCGGCTCTCAGGAGCAGCGTCGGCTGCTTCGTCGTCCCGTTTCGTCGCGGCGGGCTTCTGGCCCTGCTTCTTCTTCTTCATTTGCTCGACCTGGACATCGTCAGCTAGCTGGACCGCGGGGCGCGTCCTCGAGGGGTGCTCACGCGCTTCCTGGCGGCGGCAATCTTCTCCTGGCGCGCCTTTTCCTCTGCGTCCGCCATGGTGTAGGGCAATTGAGACGATCTCGGGTGCGGTGGCTGTTGCGTCAAAAGGGACGTCGCCGTCTTCGAGGACACGGTGGTTGCGAATGGAGCGAATGGATGGTTGCAGCTGGGAAGCTGCTGGAGATCCGTCGTCATGCCTGGACGCCCTAGGTGGCCGGCCACGTGTGCAGGGGTTGCGCCGTGCGAGAGCGTCCCATCCTGAACACGTTCGTACTGTACGCGGGCATCACCTCTGGCGTCGTCGGCGACACCATCCATCAACGTCTCAACAGACGAGTATCAGCGGCCATCATGTGCGCCGTCGACCGATGGGCCAGTGGGGCACTGCATCTCCAGAATTCAGAGAATACCACATCTGCCCGGGGCTGGCCAGATGCACTCAGGCCACCCCTTCTCACGGCAGTGTGCTGCCGAATACGCCTCCGACGTCGCATAGACACCATCTCAGATATCCATCCATGTTCCGTCCGCGTGGATACAGCGATGCTCTCTTGGCCAGTGGCGAGAGCCCGCTTGTCCAGAGGCAATGTTCAGAGGCAAGGTCAGGCCAGTCGCTTCATCGCACTCGCTGCAGGTTGCTCACCTTGTCCAGGGCGGAGAAGCGTTCAGCGGTCGTTGCCCGGCTGGCAGAAAGACGCGTGCTGGCAACCGGCCGTGTATTTGTTTCTCTCCGCCAGATGCATGCCTGTGAAAACCTCTCTCTGTCCTTCGTCGCCCGCTTTTCGCTTCCCTTTCTGCGTGCCCCTTTTGACCCGCGCATCCCTCATCGACCGCAGGCTGTCCACCGTCCATCGTGCATCAGACTTGGATCGGATGCCTCTGCGTCTTCGGCCCGCTTAACTTGCTCCGAGTTCGCTTTGTATCCCACGCCCTGCAGACGCGTTGGCGTCTCCAGAGTTTCTGCAGACACCCCGCCTCTTCAGATTGGCCTTAGATACCCTCAACCCTCACTCACGCAAGCCCACTTGACCACCTCTCTCCGCATCCGTCCTGCATGTGACTTGGTGCTCGTTTCTGGCTCCTCCACCTCTGTGTATCGTTTCTGCATCTATCTGACTTGAGGCGTCGTTGCTGGCTCTCGCGACTCCACACACCTACCATCTACGCGGCCAGGCATCTCAGCTTCTTCAGAGTTGCCGTAGATATCTCTATCACTCACGCAATCAGCACAGCATCGCCCAGTTACATATCGCTATTCTATATAATCGCGTCAACCTCTGTTCGCACTTCAAGTGTCGTCTCTGCCCTCCGTCAAGTTCCGCTATTCTACAGAAGCATCTCCAGACTCTGCCGAGCTTCCGCGAAGCCGTTCAACTCCTCTACGGCCGTCACGTCGACGCCCTGCAAAGTCGAACATCAGCTCTCTGCTCTGTCGGCCACCCTTTTTCGGCAACTCTCCGCTCTCAACCCACCAAGATGAACTGGAACCAAGGTTCGCTCTCTCGTCACAGCCGGGGCAAGGGGTGGAAGGAAGACGACGCTCGGCAGAAGGAACACTTTGCAAAGGCCCGCGCCCGCCCGCAAGGAGTACACCCTACATCTATCCTCGGAGAACCGAGCTTCGTTCCCAGCTACATCCCACAGACAGCAGCCGCCAGCCGAGAGGAGCCGGAGCCGGAGCCGGAGCCGGAGCCGGAGCCAACTCCGTCCAGCCCGCAGTCGGGCACCGGCGCCGCCGCCAACCCGGACAGCCAGGACGCTGACAGCGACTGGGACCAGTTCGCCCTCGCCCTCGCCATGCCAGACATGGGCTTCCAGCGGCGGAGCGGCGGTGACGACAACGACGAGTCGCCCAGCGACCTGTCCTACCTGCAGGCGAGGCGGAAGCAGCAGCTGCTGGAGAGGAAGAATTGGGCGGGCGTCGGTGGTTCGTCCCCGGGTGCGAAACGGCGCAAGATCTCGTCCAAGCCCGTCGACGACGTCGCCGCCATCACGACGACTCTCGACGAAGGCCTGCGTCTAACCAACCGCCTCGCAGGAGACGAAAGTTTCTGGCCCGCGCCACCCGCGCCGCCCGAGGACATGACGAAGACGCGCGAGGCAAACCCCCTCGCGTCCCGGGAGGTAGCCGGGCGCGCCGCTCGAGGTTAGGAGTCTCGCGTAGGCGCGTCCCGGCGCTCTCGGGGCGGATCCCGCTCGCCGTTGTCCGCCGATACGAGGCGCCGCGACCGAAGCCGCCGGCGTCGACGCAGCCACCACAGGAGGCACCGTCCCCGCCGCCCGTCGCGATCCTCCATCTCGAGAACCCCCGGGAGCAGCGCGCCAGGGGGCGCAAGCAGCGCTAACGTGCCTTCGCCGTCCACCATCGAGCACCCCCGGCCGAGGCGCCCCTTTGCGCGGGCGGCCGTGCTCGACGCGCGCGTGCCGGCGCTGGAAATACACGCCGCGTCGTCCGTGGCGGCCGTGGTCGGCGGCCCCGAGCCTGCGGGTTCGTGGTCGCCCGGCTACGGTCCGCCTTCGACGCCCTTCTCCCCTCGGCAGTCCTCGGACAAGGAGGACGAAGAGGAGCAGTGGAAGCGGTTCGTCCTGGACGACTGGGGGCGAGGAGAGGAGCCAGGGTCGGGGCGACTCGGCCCCGGCCTGTAATGACTTGTACGGGGTCCGGAAGGGACGGCGATGCTGCATGTTACTTTACGAGCACATATGTAGGTGTACGCAGGAGGGAGGGCTCCGCGTGCGGCTTCGTCAATGGTCAACGCCGGACGGGAGGGTTGGAAACCGCGCAGTCTCAACGTCACATGCGCGTTTCGTTTGGCTTCGACGCCGAGCTGATCTGGAACACATGATGAATCGGCATCGTGCCCTTGGTCGCGTCACTACAATTACGTCCAACGTCTATGCCTGTATGCCCAGCGCCCGCTTCGCTAACCGCTCGACGCTCACTGGCCGACGCCCATCCACCATCACCAAATACCCCTGCCTCCTCCCACACACACCCAGCACTGCCCCCAGCCTCTTCGCCCAAAAGTTACACCGCCGCCCCTTCTAGAAGAATTCCATGACACCCGAACGCCGGACGAGCGACAGCACCCCCGTCACCCAGTAGGAACGCACGCGCGAATGATATGTACAAAAGAGGAAAGATGGACACCCCAAGGCCGTGGCGGTGCACCCTGCGTCCCGCATGAAACTCGCATAGACTCGTACTCGTACTCCGTAGGTACGCGCGAAACAGAAACAAGGCTGCGGAAGATCCCGGAGAGAACAACGTGCTGACGCCGAGGGAGTTGAGACAAAGCCAATTGGATATCGTAGTGAGACATTTCTGCAAGTGTAAAAAGTTGCCTGGAGTCACTCGCAGGGGACGCAGCCCGCGTCGGACGCCGCATCTCAGCCTCACGAGGCAAACCAGCTGGCCGGCCCCCAACGCAATCTGCCAGTGGTGACGTCGTAAGGCCGTCATCGACAGCCCGTCAGCACCAGGCTCCCGTAGTAGAACGAAGCCAAAAAAAAAGGAAAAGCGGAACCCAGTCCGGCTGAGGCCCATCGGTCCTGGCCGAAGAGGGCCACCGGTAAAGGAGGGCCCAATGGATATCCAGTGGGCTGCCCTCGTGCCGATGGCTGGCCGGCAAGATGTCAGTCCCTGTCCTTGCGACGCACCTCTTTTTGCTTTGCTTGGCGGTGTGTCTTGCAGTTGGGGCACTCATATCCATTGCGGTTGATGTATATCCTCTTGAGGCACTTGGAGCATCTCCACCAGTTTGACGTTACGTGGCGATCGCCGACCCATATCTCGTTGATGGTGCCGCCTCGCTTCTCGATGTCCTCTTTGTGAAACTCCCGTAGATGATCGCGGTAGTGATCCAGCCGGTGGAACGGGTCCGAGCGGCGCGCACACCGGGGATAGTCGCAGTTGAAGGACTCCTTCTGCGATTCCGGGGCATGCCGGTGCTTGTAATGTCGATCGAGGTCCGCGCGACGTTTGAAGGGCTTGGCCGTGCAGCCGGGGTGAAGGCAGCAGACGGGATAGTCACGGCCGGACTGAGAACTGCACAACATGTCAGCAGAGCGTCACGGCCGCACGTAGAGCGGGCCAGCTTACGATTTGCTGCGTGGCTCACCCGACGATGCTCTCGGCTGTGCCATGTCCTGCTCAGCGTCCAGGTCCGGGCTCCAGCGGTAGATGGTGGTTGAACCCGGGCTCATCTGTGCTTGTTGTGTGTGGGGAGAGGTGCAAGAGGACGACGGATCGTCAAAGGTGTAATATTCATGGCCAGGCAGAGGCGAGGCGACGGTGGAGGACCCCTGGGTGCTTCCCTCGGAGCTTCCATACCGTGACAGAGGCTCTGATCGGTAGTGTTGTGAAGATGACGACGATCCATCGCCGTACATGCCAAGAGGGGATGCCATGCTGTCGTCGTAGTAGTAGGGGGTGTTGGCGAAGTCCATAGTCTGCATCCAATGCCCGTCGGTTCCCGCGACACGCCGTTGCGGGTTCGTCAAGCAGTCGGAACGAATCACCGTGCTGTGTTCCGGTTACGAAGAGATGTATGTGTTTCCACCAGCACACACAAAGTACGAGGCGGCAAGATGTTCGTCGCAGTCTTGGTATGAACGGGGCACAAGCACAGCTCGAGAGACAGGTTGAGCAAGAAGGGATGCAGGGCGGAGAGCAAGGTTCTTCCTTTGCCCCCCAGCGGGTACGTATGCCGATGAATATCGTAAGGAGGGCTCGTGACAAGACACACGCCAAGGTAGTCGTGGTAATCAGGGCCAACGCCGCCTTTCACGAGTGAGTATCCTTACGTGTGGGGGGCCAGGAAGGTGCAAGTTTTAAGTACGGCTCACCGTGGCCGAGTTGAGGGAAAAGGGCAGGCTTCTAGAACGTCTTAAGCCTGGCGGGCGGAGGCGGGTCCCCAGATGACAATATGGCCGCAGCGTGCACCACTCACTGACACATCGACCAACATTGCGGGCTCGTGAGTGGATATCGATACGGGGCCAGGAAAGGCGATCCCCCGAGGTATCTGCAGTGCCAGCGTATGGCCAACCCGACCGCATTGCCGAGAGACACGGACACGGGAGGGCGAGTGTGCTTCGATGCCGCCTTCTAGGCTGCCACCAAACGAACGGTGTGCACCTGCAAGGGTGACCCATGGTGCTGTCAGCCCAGTCCTCGATGCTGGAGAGGAGAGAGGAGAGAGAGCGTTTGGTGGTCCAAGAGTGAGGCTAAGCGTCTGCAGCCACGGCGGACCAAGTCGCATCATGGGTCGCAACCTCGATGAGACGATGGGAACTGCGGACGCAGCCCAGGGTCCGAGAGCGTGATCCTCCAACCCAGCGCCGAACCGAACAAGGAGCCACTAACCTCACGTCTGATCAGGGCTGGCGAACGGCGCCTCAGGCTGGCGGCGACGAGACGAGCAGGGTGGGGGGAGGGGGGCGCCGCCGACGAGATGGAGGGCACACAACCACCTGGCCGTGGACAGATCAGGCGCTGCGGCTGCAATTGGCTCACCAGCCGTGGCATCCAGACATTGGAGGGCTTGCTGCAGGGTCCAGGGCATCGGTATGCGTTTGGAAACGACCGGCTGGGCATGTGGCGGCGGTCTGGCCGTGGCCAGGACACGGGCCGTTGTCTCTCTCACGCCCGCCAGAGAGACCAGATGAGTCGGTATGCCCTCATTTCATGTGTCCGTCGGTGAATTTCTTGTGTCCATCGGTGAATTGCATCACCCCGGCCGGCTGGAGGCGGAGCCCGTTTCCATAGCCCCACCTAATCGACATTCTCGTGCCACCTGGCACGGCGGATGACGGCGGCTGCAGCCGAAACTGGCCCTGTGCTGGGAACGGAAGCGATGTCGCGAGACTACGGGTCTTGTAGGGAGCGTCTCTGGGGAAGAGGAGGCTCTGCTGCCGTCATAGCGCCATCGGTTGTGGATCGATCGCTGCAGGTGATGCCTGTGGTCGCTGCCGAGAGAACCGCGCTGGCTATGGGGATGTGATGCTGCACAGCCACCGTCGCAAGCCCTCTCGCCAATTCAGCTCGATCCAGCTAGCGTGCCAGCGGTAATACTACCTATCGGTCGACACCGTCAGCCGCAGCGCGTTCGGTGCCGCTATGAGATAGGTGCTAGGGCGGGTGCTCCAGTGACTCAGAGAGCCTCACGAAGAGCCTGACTGCTTGTGCGTGCCGTGATGCAAGGTGTCGGAGGAGACCTATAGCCGCTTTGCGCTTGCCTAGCCTCTTGCGCCGTCCAAAGAGGTTCAATCGCCTGTTGGACCATTGCAGGGGCCACATGATGACGGTTGAGAGATCCGTCCGTTCCGCATTGGGGGATGAGGGCGAAATGTGAGGGGACGGCGATGATCCCCGGCGCGGGCGGTGCCGATGACGATGTGGTCTGTGTACCTGAGGGTGTCTCACGGCTGCCTGAGGCTGCCCACCAGGTACCTACCCTAAACCCAAGCCTCCTCCCTTGACACTCATCACCTCCGTCACCACATGATTTGATTATCTTCTTGGGGTAGCGCCAGTGGAGGCCGTATTCCCGGTCTTCTGCACAACATGGTTGCGTAGACCGAATCTGACACCGAGTCTGACATCGAAACTTGTCGATCCGGCGGTGCGACGAATGACGATGCCCAGGCCTAAGATAGGGGGCTGGATTTAGAAGCTTCCATCTACGAAACCAATGCGCCTTCTTCGACCTTTACGATGCACTTGATTGGACCAAGCCGGTCAACGGGTACACACGACGAGACTGACATCGTGGAACGATGGCGTGGCTGTGTTAAGAGGATTCTTCCAAGGATGCTCTTCGTCGACCCCGTCCTCTTCCCTCTTGCGCTTCTGTCCCGCCAGGTGAGCAGCGGCCGCGGGGGCCGCGTCTTCCGGCCACTGGTACTCGCCCAATCCCACTCCACGTCCTCATCGTAAGACGCCTCCTCGGAATCATGCAAGTCGGGACCGTGGGTACTCGTCCGGGTCGAACTCGCCGTACCCAGCGTGGTACTGTCCCGCGGGGAGGTATTCCTCCTCTGCAAACCCACCGAGCGGAATCGGGTCCGCGTCGAGGTGCCCTGCGTCATCGCAGACTGCAAGCGAGAACCAAGCGCTCGTTCCATGTGATTGTTGAAGTCACGGAAGATGATCTCGAGCTGAGCTGTTGCAAACGACAAAATCAGATCCCAACCGGAGCTCTTGTTCGGGCGGTCCTCGAGCTCTGCCGATTGTCGAGTTGTCTTCATTGTCAAACTACAGCGACTGTCGAGCCATGGTGATTGAATAATGAGCGACAATGGGTGAGTAGGGGGGTAAAACGGGTACTGGGTCGGGCTATAGGTAGGTAACTGGACAGTAGGCTCGCGGTTACAACAGCCCAACGCCAGGGGGGGGAGTAAGTCGAGGTAGAGGATAGAAGCAGAGGGAGACTTTTGCTTGAGGGGTTCTTTATACCTGGGAAGCAATGAGGCTGGGCAGTGAATCTTGTCGCGGAGACCAAGGTAGGGACTGTGGTTATCTCACGATGAAGAAAGCAAACGCCTCCTAGCATTTCCGACAACCCCCAAGAAAGCCAACCAAGCCCAAGATATCACGAGTGTCCATCTCATCGCCCCGTATCCATCTGCTGTTCGGACCCGGACCCCGTCGCCGCTGTCACCACCCCGTGGCAAGGACATATCCCAAAGCAAGCACACGACGAACCAACCATGCCCGCGCCCGTCGTCCACCTCGTCACCCTCTCCAAATTCTGGCCCATCGCATAGCTCGTCCGTCCCTGCGCCTCCACCGTCGCCTCCAGCCTAGTCACCCTCGTCATCAGAGCGCGCACCCCGTCCACGATGTCTCCCATCCTTCTACTGTGCCTCGACGCCTTGTTTTCCATGTCCGTCAGTTGGCACTTCATCAGACCCGTCCGGTGCTCCAGCGTGTGGAACTGGTCCTCGACGACGTTGCGTAGCGTGGCCAGCCTGGTCTCCATCTGGGCTATGGCCCCCGCTCTGTCCGTTGCAGGATCTATGTAGGGGCTTGACGGGGCGGACGGGTCGGGGAGCGACGCCTGCATCGTGTGCGCAACGTCCTCGAGAACGGGCTTCTTGTCGTTGTCCTCGCGTCTGTCTGGAGACTCGCCGTCTCTCTTTCTTTTCGCCGCCGTTTCTTCGACCGACTCCATTTTGACCTTGTCCGGCTCGCTCGAGGAGCTGGCAGGTCCGGCGTTGTGGGTGGCGTCCTTGGGAGGCATGTTGGCAAAGGGCATCGTGTCTCGGGTGTCTTCCATCACTCAACACTTTGCCCCTATATATACGTCTTCTAAGCTCAATTCACTGCTGACTCCCAGCATCTGATTCACGTAGAGGAAGTGAATGAAAGCCGGGTGGCGCCTTGCCCGCAACAAACAGTTTCATCAAGCAATCAAACACAGATCAAGCACCCATGCCAGCCATCACCCAGGCAAGGAACTTGAACTTGCTGCGAGATTGACTTGTCAATTTACTCGAACACTTCCTATAACCCAACTGGCAGCACGCATACGCGGCCACAGTCTCTAGAACACCGAAACAAGCAAAAACAAAAGGGCGGGGGGAAGGGAGGATAACCCAGCCAGAGCCGAGAGAGCTCCCCACTTGCTACAGATGGCGTTTTCGTTGGCAGTCGCTTCTATTCAAACATCGTCCTCGAGGAACTTGTACGCAAACTTAAAGTCTGCCTTTCGTCGGTTCATCCTGGACGCCGTTGTTAGCGTGTCCTTGCTTCATCACACATGGTATGGCATGGTGGAGACGAACCATGTGCTCTCGTAGTCAAAGAACCGATACGTGCCCTGCTCAAACTCCTCGGTGATGTTCTTGGGCTCCTCGTGGCGCTGGAACCACGTCTGGTACTGCTTGTGGAACCGCCAGCTCTGGTCCTTGAGAGCCTTGGCCGCCAGGTACTGCTGTGCCGTGTTTTGCTTGTAGTAAAAGACATAGAACAGCGTGTCCGGGTCAATACGCGTGTAGAGCCGGGGGTCGTCAAAGATGGGCAACGGTTCTCGCGGGAAGCCCGACCCTGTTTGAGGCATGGGCATGTCGGGCCGGTATGTCCGCGGCACTTCGGAGTCGTGGCTCTCGGGGCAGCTGGCCTGGCTTGCCGTCATCATCCGCAGCGTCGACTGCGCCGACGGGGGCGGCGGCCGCTTCTTGGACGTCTCGTACGTGTCGACCAGGTCTTGCAGCGATGCAGGCAGGTGGTAGATGCACTCTTCCTCTGACTCCACCACAATGGGCTTGATTCCGTTTGTGGCGCCGTTCGTTTGGGATGCTGAGAGATGGCAAGGTTAGCATGATACCAAGAGCCAACGACAACGGGCGCCATCTTACCACTTGGAGTCTCCGAGGGCTCAGGCATGGCAGGTTGCTTGCCGGCAGCCTTTGGCTGTTTGGAAGACCGCGTACTTGAGGGCTCCAGCTCGCTGGGGGGAGGGCCAGGTGCGGGCTGTGCAGGTTGCACCGAGGTGAGGGCGGGTGAGCTCGTGGCACTAGTCCTGGACTGCACCGAGGGCAACGGTGATATGCCCACGCTTGCGGCACCAGGCGGCGGCGGCAAGGGCGCGATACCAACGTTGTTCCTGTCACTGGCGGCGGCGGCGGCGGCTGCGGATGCGTACTTGAGGCCTTCTCCGGCGGGTCTTGTCGGTACGGAAGCCGGCTTCATCACAGGCCCGCTTGCGCTCCCGCTGCTTATCGCCGACAGGGGCGTGTGTAACGTGGCCAGCGCGGGCAGCGGCGACTTGGCTTGTACTGAGGCCTTCCGACTACCAGAAGCAGCAGCAGAAGCAGCAGCAGCAACGACAGCAACAGGCGCAGCAGCATCCGGCTCCTTTGGCGCTTTCCTCGACACCGGTTTCGTCGCTGCTGACTCCGGCTCCCCGGGCAGCTCGTCCTGCACGGATTGGGTGTCTTGCGACGAGTTCTTCTCGTTGTCCTGGTTCATGCCAAACACGCCCTCGTCGTCGTCCAGGGCCAGGTCGTTGTACATCTCCTCGTCCTCCATGTAGTCCTCGTTCATACCGTCCGACACGTAGTACCGAATCGACTCTTCCAGGTCGTTGACTTGCTCCGTCTCGACGCCGCCGTTCTCGAGTGACCGTCGAATTAGCTCTAGCTTGCCCTGATGCCACTTGTGCTGCTCGATTATCCGTTCAATCTCGGCCATCCGGTCCGCCTTTGACCCTTGATTCTTGCCCTTTTTCATGGTCGCCTGTATGGACTCGCCCTCGGCTTCCATGGCCTCGATCTGCTGTTCCAGCTCGTCGACCATGCTACTCAGGAACTCGCTAGCCTCCACCTTGGCTTGCTCCTTGGGGTCGAGCTTCGCAGCCGCTGATAGGCCCTCCTTGGAGTACGCTTTCGTCTTCATGGCTTTTTCCACGGCCTTGAACTTTTCCATTTGCTACGCCGGGAAATCTCAGCACCACCACGGGGAACGGAGAGAAGGCAGGGGCACAGACCGTCTCTATCAGCTTGCGATGCTCCAGTAAAGGAGCCTTGTCCTTGATGTCGTTGCTGGCGGCCCATGTCTTGATCTGGTCGCGTAACCGTTGCAGCTTCTTGATCTCGCGCTTGAGGTTGTCTTCCAGCTTCTCCTTCTGGGCGGGGTTGTTGGACTGCTCGATCTTCTCGTAGATGGCCTCGAACTCGGCGACGCCCTCGGCGACCTTCTTGAAGCACTTGTCCACTTCTTGTTGCAGTTTCCTTGCCGCCATTGCGTCCGTGTGCGCGCGGGAGCTTCCAGGCCCCGCGGATTCTGCTTCGCCCCGGGTGGTTGTTTATCGCCAGCGAAGATTGCCCTGGCGAGTTCGCTCAGCGGCAGCGGTCGTCCCCGGGCTGGTTGCTACGGAACGCACTGGTTCGAGGGTCGTCGAGGTTACGGGTCTTGGCGAGCGGGCGCGCGCGTCGCGTCTGCGGGCGGGGATCTGTGCCGCAGGATGGAAGTGCCACGGGCCTCGTCCGGAGGCAAATTCGAGAGCCGGGGCGTCGATGGGACGTTTGGTGAAGCAAGCGAAAGCAGGGGGGTTGCGAGGGTGAACGTGCAAGGTGGATGTTGATGGCAGGAAAAGTCACTGGGCTGCGATTGGCTAGCTCGTGGCAGGTATCTGCACTCCCCGGCGGTTAGGTGCCAGCAGTCGTCTTATCGCTGCAGCAGCACTGCAGGCCCTGTAGGCGACTGGCGGTGAATAGAAACGGTCTACGGTGCTCCCCATGCCGGTAGCGAGGATGACTTTTTTCAATGATTCACAGTGCGCCGCTGCGGCTTGTGGCTGCGCATTCGTGGACGAGGCTGCTATCGCGGGTACCTCAAGGTGCATGAGGCGCTGGTAGGCAAATACGTACCCCTCTCCGTGACTTGGCGTCTGCCAGCTATTATTAGCTGGCTGCCATTGGCACATAATTCCGGGTCTGGCTGTCGTGCTGGCTTCCCGGAGTCGGCGCAGCGGCCATTGTCCTGTTCACTACCTTGTGCTGCATCGGCCTCAGTTTGGACAACAGCCCGCCGGGGGCGCTCATGTATTCAGGATGAAGGGTGCGCTAATCTCCCCAGTCACGTCATCCACTTCTAACGACTCGCTACAGCCATCATCCAGCGTGTCCTGTCGGCGTCAGTAACGGTGGACAAGGAAGTCATCTCATCCATTGGACGCGGTGTCCTCGTCTTCGCGGCCATTGCGCCCGGCGACACGGAAAGGGAAATCAACTCAATCGCCTCCAAGGTCCTCAAGATGAGACTCTGGGATGACGAGGCGGGCGGAAAGGTAACGTGGTGTTCTCCCGCGTTCGCCGGCGGCACTGACGGTAGCTGACGAGGACACGGAGAACCAGTGGAAGAAGAGCGTCACGGATATCGGTGGAGAGGTGCTCTGCGGTACGTCCGTCCATGGCCCATTCACTTTGCGACACTTGGACCTGTTGGGCCGCCTGACTGATGACTTCCCGCAGTGTCTCAGTTCACTCTGTTGGCGCAGACGAAAAAGGGGACCAAGCCCGATTTCCACGGTGCCATGAATCCGAAGGAGGCCAGCCGCCTGTATCACTGCTTTGTGCAGAGGGTCAAGGACGGGTACTCGGCGGAGCGCGTCCAGGACGGCAGGTTCCAGGACATGATGGAGGTTGCACTGGTGAATGACGGGCCGGTGAGTTGCCAACGTGGTCGAGTCCGTGCCATGTCACTGACGGCGCAGCCAGGTCACGCTCGAGCTCCAGGCCGGGGCCAGCAAGGCTGCGGAGGAGATGTGAGGCGGGCAGGCATGGCGTACGAAGATCCGCAGGGCGTCGGGTCGCGCGGCCGGCATTGCGTTGTTCGGTTGTTGTCTCGCTCGACGGTCCCGAGCTGCCACGCACAGGTGGCGCTTCACCCGGGTCGCCAGCAAACCGCGGATCCGGCTACGAAATACGGATACGTCTACATGGACTAGACGCTCCCTTCAATGCTTGGTGCCGAGTAGACGTGTCCTTGTCTCGGGCTTGCTCTCGTCTCGTCGAGGCTGATGGCAGGTGGCGAAGCATGCGCTCGTGACCTAATACTTACGCCGAGTTGCAGCACATCGAGGCTAGCATCAGCAGCAACGACGTCCCAGCTCAGGCGCGCACGTGTCGAGGCGCGAGGCGCAATTCTTTCGAGGCGCAACCCTTCCAGTCCCGAGCCGCCACGGCCAAGACTGGGCCAGTACAGCTCCAGCACATGGTGATTCCGTATCCTACATGCCACCGACTTATCGCTGAAGCGGCGGCTCTCAACGTGTTGGCAAGCAGCTTGTTACTTGTGAGTTGTCACCGTCACTAGGCCAGGTGTGGAGCATCGCTCCACTGGCGGCAGGCGGCTAGAAACTTCCACAACCCTCTCTCCTGCCGTTCGGATTCGTGCCAACCGCGGCTCTTCTTTCTCCCGACGACTGATAAACCTCCCGCGCTGTCCGCTTCCGAGCCGCCGACTGTCTCCCCTCTTTTCTCACGCGACGGGACGGGTCGGAATCCACGCACGAGTCGAGCACACGCCCCCTGCATCATCAGCGCATCCGTTGTTGCCTCTTTTCTCGCGACCTTCCAGGGTCCAGCCAGCACAGCCCGCTCGATACCCCGCATTGCATTGAATCGAATCGCGGCTCGTCAAGCCTCGTGTGCGACGCCCGGCGGGCCAACGGCAGCTTACGGCTTGACCTACTCAGCTCACGGTACCCAATCCACGACCGAAGCGCGCCAGCTCGACTCCTCGCGGCGTCTATATCTTCGCTGTCTCGCGGCGTCTAGACGGCTCCGGAAATTCCTCTCAACACCACACCCCAGACCTCGCAATGGCGACCCAGATCCGCCCCCGCGTCTTCTTCGACGTCACCATTGGCGGCAAGGCAGCCGGCCGAATCACGATGGAGCTCTACTCGGACCTCGTGCCCAAGACGGTTGAGAACTTCCGCTGCCTTTGCACCGGCGAGAAGGGCATGGGCAAGGCCGGCAAGCCGCTGCACTACAAGGGCTCTGTCTTCCACCGTGTGATTAAGCAGTTTATGATCCAGGTAGGCGGCATGCATCTGCTATGAAGTGAGGCCGCGACTGACAGAGGATAGGGCGGTGACTTTACGGCTGGGGACGGCACCGGCGGCGAGTCCATCTACGGCGCCAAGTTCGAGGACGAGACGTTTCCCCAGAAGCATGAGCGGCCGTTCCTGCTCTCCATGGCCAATGCCGGTCCTAGTAAGCTTTCTTGAAGGGGGATTCATGAAAGTGCAGGTTGACTAACTGCTGTTTGCAGACACCAATGGCTCCCAGTTCTTCGTCACCACCGTCGCCACGCCCCACCTCGACGGCAAGCACGTCGTCTTTGGCGAGGTGCTCAACGGCAAGTCGATCGTTCGCCAGATCGAGAACCTCCAGACCCAGTCCGGCGACAAGCCCGCCAAGGACGCCGTCATCGCCGACTGCGGCGAGCTCACGGGGGACGCCGCCCTCGCGGCCGATGTCAAGCAGCCGGACGCTATGGGCGACCCGTACGAGGACTTCCCCGAGGACTGCAACGAGCCGCTCGACGCCGAAATGGTCCTCAAGATTGCAACGGTCTGCAAAGACTTTGGTAACAAGGCCTTCAAGGCCGGTAAGCTCGGCGTGGGGCTCGAAAAGTATGAAAAGGGCCTCCGGTACCTAAACGAGGAGCCAGACTTGAATGACGAGCCGCCCGCCACCAAGCAGAGCCTCGACGCCCTGCGCTTCTCGCTCAACAACAACTCGGCACTCCTCAGCAACAAGCTCGAATCCTGGGACGAGGCCACCCGCTTCGCGACGTCGGCTATTGCTGTCGTCGGAACCTCGGATGCGGACCGCGCCAAGGCCTATTTCCGCCGTGGCTATGCTAGCGTGCGGGCCAAGGACGAGGATGGCGCACTAAGGGACCTCGAGGAGGCGCACCGCCTGGCCCCAAACGACGGCGTCGTCACTAACGAACTCAACTTGGTCAAGAAGAAGGCGGTGGCGCGGGCAGCCAAGGAGAAGGCGGCCTACAAGAAGTTCTTTTCTTGAAAGGAGGACGAGACGTGTATTTTGGCATGGAAGCGACGGCATAGCGACGAGGTGCATTTGGCGGAGAACGACGGAGTCTTTCATCTATCTAGAGGGGCGAAGAAGAAAAGTCGCGGCATAGGACCGTGATGTTACGATACATGGCATGAGACTTATCCCAGAACACTTTATTGATGACGTTAGGCAGTGCCCGTCGTGACCTACGCCCCTGCAGTGTTGCATGCACGCCAGGAGTGATCTATTATACCTTGGCTAGCTGCACAGCTAGCCCATGGTGAACGCTATATTCTTCAAAGGACAAAGAGTGCAACAGTGGTATATTGTCTCGTATTGTTGCTCGCTCAAACACTAGCAATTCGACAAAAGAAGCTTTTAGCAACTCCCTGCCCGGCCCAAGCCCGGCCCAACTCCTTGGCCAGACGGCCGCTCACTCTATCCCCTTTTCTATCCAAGCCAATGCAAAGGCTTCTCCGGCCCATTAGCTCCCACGATGCAAGACTGTTGGTATCGGACAAAAGGCATTGAGCCAAGTTCGTCGGCGAACAGAACCCAGAACCAAAGCCGGTGACGGTAGCGATGAGGCATCCCGGGAGAGCATCATCTCGGCTGCTTGGAATCCGGGCTTTCGGCTCTCCCGCCTATCCTCATGATGCCGCTTAGTATCGTCCTCCCAACCTTGGCGTTCTTCCCCTTCATGGTCCCGCTCCCCATCCCGCCCACATGCCGCAGGCCGCTGGCTTTTCTGCCATCGGGACCGCTATCCCGCCCCCTGCGCCACTCTTTGGACACTTTGCTGCCTCGTCGAGCCGCCACAATGCCCACCCCGTCGCTTCCGGAGCTGCCGGGCGGCCAGTCCACATCCAGCGATCGCAGGCTGTACGGGGTGCTCAGTGACTCGATGAGGGTGGCCTGCTCCAGCGTCTCGGCCAGCTGATCGGCGCCACGAGAGGCAGCTTCCGTGGCGCGGACTTGTTCCACCTTGGCTAGGCAGGCATCGGCGCGTCTCTGCAAGCCCCTGCAGAGATCGTTGAAGACGAGAAGCTCCCCGTCCACCTGCCCTAATTTCGCGTCCGACGGGTACGAGTCCACCCATAGCTTCACCAGGCTCGCAAAACTCCTCGCGTGGTCAATCAGGTACGGCAGGCTGGGGAACCCTTCTCGGGCCGTCGGGCCCAGCCGCCCTAGGATCGTCACGGGCGTGCTGTAGCTCGCTGGCACGCTCTTCACCGCGCGCTCCGCCGGGATCCCGCAAACCCGGTCGATGTAGTCCCGAAACACGGGCCGCTGCGTGGTCAGGAACTTGTTCATCGGCTCCATCCACTCCTCGCGCTTGCCAAACGTGGACATGTTGGACATCTTCTGCAGCACCTTGGCGATGAGCGTCAGCGTGCGCTGTGCTCGCGGCCGAGGGTGGTCCCGTAGGAGGCCGAAGAGCTTGGGTGACAAGATGGCCGGGCAGATGAAGCGCAGGAACAGGAATCCGGACACGGAAGTGTACATGACGGTTCGTAGAAAGTCACCGTAGCGGTCCTCTGCCACGGCGCGAATGTACTTGAGAATGTGTCGCAGCTCCCCGGGCAGCTGGTTCGCCGAGTCCGCGATGCAACGCCACAGCTCCGTGGTCAGCAGGATCAGCCGATGCCAGCGCTGGTCGAGGTCCGAGGTGTTGGCGTTGTGCGGCAGCTTGCTCGGATCCACCTCGCAGTCCGGGTCGAGTTCGTTGATATCGCTAATCTTCTCTTGCAATACTTCGTCCAGGTACTCGGCGCCCAGCCGGCGCATGTGGAACTCGAGCGACTGCGTGAGCAGCGTGTTGCCGCGGAAGAGCAAGTTCGCCTCCCCGGCGAGCGACTTGCTCATGTCCCGCACAAGCAACTCCCGGTCAGTGACGGACTCTGTCGACTCGTTCGACCTGACGCGGCCGTTGAACCGGAACTTCCTGATGGATGTCGGGCTCCCTGTACCGTCAATCTCGTCCTCCACCAACGCCATGAGCCAGTTGCTCGCCGACCCGGACGCCTGGAATATGTTGAGGAATGCCTCAGACAGGCGGCGTAACTGACCTGGTAGTGCTGCGGATATCAATGTCGTGAGCCCCGAGGGGAACCGATGCAGAATCTCCGAGAGCGGCCCGTACTCTTTGGCCATCAGAGCGATGTGCTCGGCGTGGGAGACCCTGACCAGCATCGATCCCATGGGCTGCTGTCTGTCGTCCATGATCTGAAACCACTCTTCGTGATCCCTGCCACGCTCGAGCTGGTCTAGCACAATGTTGACTGTGCCACACACGACCTCGTGCGCGCTCGCGACCGACGAGCTTGTCGTGCCCTCGAGGCTCCCTTCTACCCGCTTCAACACGATCGACAGCTCCTCAACGGCGGGGGGCAGGTCGACAAACTCGCAGTCTTCTCTCCAGTAAGGGTTCTTCGTCGCAGTCTTCGTCATGGTTCTCGCTCGCACCTCGTCGTCGAGGATGACCTCTGCCAGGTAGTTGCCCACCAACGGGTCGTGCTCCGTCTTCCCTCCCTTTTCCGGTATCGGCACCTCCACTCCGGATGGCCGCCGGGCCTTAATCTTTGCCTCCGTCACCCTGACGCCGACTGTCTTCTCTATCCGGAACGTTTCCTCAGAATGGTCCTTTTCCAGGTCCGCCACTTCCTGAATCGAATCGCCGTCAGGCCCATCCAGCTTATAAATGTCAGGAACCGCAAAGGCGCGCAGCAACACAAACCAGACTTCAAAGGGAACCCGGCTGTCGAGGGCCAGGTAGACGGGACGAAAGATGGAAAGCTGCGTCGCCGAGGACGCGTAAATTGGGAAGACGGCGATGCAGAATTCTTCGTCCAGTACCGTATGGTCGAGCTGCTGGATGGCGCATCGTGACAGCTGCGAGAGCTGAATCACGGAAAGCACCGTGATGTCGTTTTCCATCAGCAGCTTGAACTCTCCGTTTTCGTGGAGGATGCAGGAGACTCTCCTCCACGACGGCATCGGCGAGCGCCGGTCTCTAGTTGACGATCTCTGCACAATATCTCGCGGCGTCGTCGGTGGCCCCTTGTCCCACAACATTATTGTGCCCACCTTGATGATGTTTGAGCCCCGAGCGCCGTTTGATGACCGTCCTGGCCTTTGCAGACCTGGCCGGACCGGCGCAACAGGGCTGCTTGAGCTACTGTTGGCCATCTTCAGTCCCGCAGGCCGAACCTGCTGCCAACACAGCAGCGCCGCGAGCCACAGGTTCCAGTCGTCGGAGGCCAGGGGCCGCAGGAGCAATATCGTTTCCCCAGTCGCTTGTTGGTCGGCAGTCACCAGCTCAAGGCACGCCTTCCCTGACTCGGGGTATTCCACCGGCAGGACTCTGCACCCTTGGAGATCTGAAATGAGCGTCGTGAAGGAACCGCCACTGTCTTGCCCAGAGTCGCACATCAGATACCCCTTGTCGTCGTCAATGTACGCATAGCCGCAATTCCAGGCACCACCGGCGTCTCCTAGGTACTCGATCTCACCACGCATTCTTCCGCCCAGGGCATTCATCAGGGATATTATCCTCGTGGGCTCGCAGGTGGCGACCGGCGTAGGCAGCGAGTCGACCGAGGCGCAGGGGTTCACGACTGGCGACGTTGGCCGGGACGCCTGCCGCTTCAAGAGGCGCTTGCTCGACGACGCCTTCTTCTCCCTCGACTTGGACGGAGTAGGCGGGTTCGGCGCCTCTGGATGCCTGTGAGAAGATGCCGAGGGATAGACCACGGAGTCCGGGGCCGGTGTTCTCTGTTCATCCAGTATGGGCTGCGATCCAGACGAACTGACGCTGCCTACGCGATGGCGCTGGTCCGGCAGAGGCGGCGCGCCCCTCTGCATCAGCATCGCGTTATCCATGGTCCGAGTCCTGGGCCGCGAGCTCCCGCTGGTCTGTCTCCGTTTTTGTTGATATTGGTTGTGCGGCCGATACTGCGCGGGTACAGGCGGCGGGTTGGACTCTGTGCTCTCGTACGACTCACCAAAGGCGTCGTCGAAGACCACCCCTTGCCGTCGGCTCCCCCCCACGCCGCCGAAAATAGCGATTGGGGAATCCTGTTGGGAAGATGACCCGAAGTCGCGGGCTTTGGGTGGTGGTACCACAGCCGAGTCCACGGAAAAAGCGCTTGCTTCGAGTTTGCGACCGTCGGCCGTGTCTGGTGTGACGGCGCGCGTCGCGCCGCTAGAATCGGCGTTGGACTGGAAGGCCGACCTGAGGCTCGTGGCACTGGGGCGCTCCGTTGGGTCCCGCCGGAGATCGAGGGTTGGGCTGGGTTGTCCTTGACGTTGGTAGTCTTGCGGGTGGGACGGCCGCCGTTGCTGAGACCAGTCTGCAGACTCGCTACCGCCGCCCGGCGAGAGGGCGGCGGCTTGTCCTTCTATACTGGACAGTGACATTCTCATGCCATTTCTTGTCTGCATGCACGTCCTCGTACCACATTGAAGGCTTGTTCTCCTGCTCCTGCTGTACTGTCGCGTCGCCTGGAGGTGCACTGGGCAGTGTCGGGCTTCCCTCTCCCCGTCTGAAGCCGATTGCGGTAATATTCCGTCGCCGCGTTCACTGTCGTCGTCGTCGTCGTCGTGCTGTTCCCACCAAGCGGTGAGCGGTAAGCGGTGAGCGGACCTCGTGATGTTATATGACGGCTAAGCAGCCCAACTTGCTCGACGCTTTGGGATCCAAGGCTGCAACGGCTCTCGACTTCTCGAAGTGATCGTCAGATGTGGGTATTTCGATGCCGGGTCGATACCGCCGTAGCATGGGACCTTCGTTTGCACACCCAAGTCTCCCAGTCTCCAGAGCGATGTCGCACGTCGACGGGCGGGGAGGATCGCGGCGTATCGAATCACGTTGAGCAGCGAAATGTGTGCGTGTGCGTGCGCTTCGTCTGCAGGCGAGTCGCCACTCAGGAACAGGTGAAGCACGTAGCGAATAGCGAGAGTCGAGGAACGGTGTGGTCGGTTCCGTCGGCGTGCACGCCCCCGCTGGAGCTACGAGTACGGTGCGTCCGTCGTGTGCACGGCGTTGCGTTCCTCACTGCGGCGCGTACGAAGTACTCGTCCTCGCAAGTCGCGGATGAGAGCGGGGGGGCGGTCCTTGTTGGTGGCGGTGCTTCGTCCAGAACAGGTAGCCCTTGCTTAGGTAGTTCGGCCTAACACGGGACTGACATCACCCCGGTCGGTCCCAGGAAGCCAAAGATGACAAGGGCTGGGGGGCACAGCAGGAGTCCGTTGGCCGAGGCGGTGACGGTTGAGACAGGGAGCGAGGCCGTGGCGAGGCTGTGCTTGCACGTATCATGGCCTCCAAGGTCCAGAGCAGGACGAGAGGTGCGGCATTAATTCGTCTGGGTACGAGGGCTGACGCGGAGGATGACATGGAAGACAGCGAGGCTATCCGGAGGAGGTGAGCTAAAGGAGGCGAGGTGGGGAGAATATAATTGGAGGTTGGACTGTAGACGGCGGGCACGAGACTAGCACCAGCGGCGCCAGGTGAAGGTTTAAATGGCGACATCTCCAGGCATCAAATAGTCATGAATAAGATTGCGAGTGCGCGTTCCGTTCTTCTACGAGAAGCGAGCACCGCCGTCGAGGTGAAGTTGGCGAAGCCCGCACTGTCCCGTCACCCCCAGTCAAGCGTGCCCGTGGTCCAACCTGGAGTGCAGTAGTGGCTACAGCGGCCACAGCGGCCACCACAACTGACACTCCCTCCCGCGTTGTCTCACGCCGACCAGTGACCGTGAGCTTCTGCTGGGCGGTTGAGACAGCTGCATTCCTGCCAGAGCCCGCTTAAGGGTCGTTTGGCATAGAGGGGCCGTAGTGAGGAGGGTGACTCCCCGCTAAGCCCCCGGCGGCAGCTTGAGAGGGAACCCCTGGACGTCGTTTCCAGAGCCGGCTCGGCCGAAGTCACTCCATCGTTGCGTGGGTGTCTGTCTGTGTACTCATACGCATGAGAAGGAAAGGGAAAAGGAGGGGAGAAAGAAAGAAGGAAACTATTTCGTCATCGAGACGCGATGTAATGGAATGAAAAGCAAGCTGTCGGCGAGGCTGATAATCATCACCAACCCCGCATCCCCGGATCGAGCCCATGATGTCGATGACATGACATATCGCCGTCTCACCCCGGGTACGGAGTACGGGCAGACGAAATTCGTGTGAATCACCTGACGACCCACGACCCTGGACCCTGGACCCTGGAACGCCTGCGGGAATACGACCAGGTCCGCGTTCTTCCTACTCGTATTTCGTACGTATCGCATTTCTTTCGCGCCATGGCGCGCTCCGACCCGACGCCCGAGGGCCGAGGCGGTCGTTGCGCATCTCGGAGATCGAGCGAGGGCCTGTGGCATTGAGATTTCGCCTGCTCTCGCGACATGCTGCCAGATGAGGACGTGCAAGGTTGGCGAGTTTGCGGAGATGGAGGATACCGATTGCCTTGTCTGCCGAGGCAACAGCCGCCGACGGCTTGTGTCATGTTACACCTCGATCGGCCTGAAGCCCTTGTCAACCTCCCGCGACTTACGCCATGACACCGAATCAGCATGTACTCGTAGAGGTTCCTCGCTGCACCGCCGGACCGGGCACGCGGCCTCCTCCGCGGCGAACCTTTCCCGATGCTGCATGTCTCGCCTCCTCCGCCAGGGGCGAATGCGTCTCCAGGAAGCATCTGCATGCAGACCACCAGGCCCGCATCTGAGACCACCGACGCCGAACATCCGCGACCAGATGCAGGACGGGTACGCCTCGAGCAATTGGTAGTTCAGCCCGATGGGGAACGACTTGCATCAATGCCTCGATGGTCTCGCCTGAATGTCGCCACTTCACCGCTCTGATGGGACAGATTGCCGAGTCCATCGCATCGTCGAAACCCCAGACTTGGCTCACCGATTTCAGGCCTGCTGTCTGGTGCACACAATGTTTCTGGTATACGACAGCCCCGTATATTAAACGAATATACAAGCTATCTGCCTTGGGGCCTCACGTGTACTTTTGCCTTCCACCCTGCAATCTTCTCCTCCCCTTGCCGCAGAGACAGTGGATATAGCAACTGATAGCCATCCGGCCTTGTGCGAGTAAGAAAGGTGGTCGTAACAGTAGCCCTCTAGCGGCACGACAAAAACTCCCTCCTTGTAGATACAGACGGCCATTGACAAAATAAGCAGGAAATGTGTGCGTGAGCGTGTGCGTATGTGGATAGCATTGCAGCTCAATCGACGCCGAGAATGGACGACTCTTCCAACTCCCAATTGCCAAAACATCCCGAGTTTCCGATGCCCCCTTACCCTATCAAAAACAACGAACGTGTCCCCGGGGACTTGGTTAAACGAGAAAGGCAACGCGCGTGTGGCGGTGGTGACTGTCGCTCGTGATAAGAGGATGCTGTTTAGCGAGATCCGGGCCCGTCGATCGGGCTCGTAGGCATGCTCCGGGCGTGACTCAGATCCGCACTTCCCGTTCGCCTCAGGGCCTGTCTCATCGTCTCAATATTCAGATCATTTGGGGCAGCTAGGTTGTGCTGGACGACGCTGATCGGGCTCCCTAGCGGTTTGCGGACCGGGCTCATATCGACGCCAGTCATGCTGCCCGGGTTGCTCGTCGGCGGGCTCGTGGCCGGCCCTTGACTGGACACGGGCGATCGGATCGGTGACGGGGAGCGGTGCAGGCCTGCAGAAGGAATCGAGGTGAGGCCAGCCATGTGGATGCTCTCCCGTTGCTCGACAGTGCCAATGTGGCCGGTGTGCTCAGACTGCACGACATCGGCAAACGAGATAAACGACAGTCGTCGCACGTCGGCAGATTCGAGCGAGCCGTAGTTGGAGGCACTATCGGGTGGCAGCCCAACGCGGTCCGCAAAGGAGGCCAGCTCCGCGGCCCATTCGCTGGCGACCTGGTCGTAGGGAGTGCTGCTACCCGGTGCCGCGCCCGCGCCCGTCACCGTGACAGACGCGGGCTGGTGTGATGTGTGGGTGACAATCTCGACGGCGTCGGGGTTCAGCTTCTTATTCGTGATGGCCTCGGATGCGTCGTCGAGCACGGGCGGGATGTAGTTTTCCGTCTGGATGTGCGTCGGGATCGCTGGCGAGCTGGGCATCAGCACCGTGCTGTCCTGGACGTCTCGCTCAAATATCTGGGAGCCGGCCGGGGATGATACACGAGGCGAACCCGAGAAGCCACGGGTTGGTGAAGAGGGGAACGCCAAGTGGTAGTGTTCGTTCTGGGTCGTGGTGTTCTGTGTCGGCAACGTCGTCGTCCGAGATGTCGAGGAGAGCTTCGAGCCGTCTTTGGACAAAGAGGGGGGCTCCGTGCCGGACCCAGAAGCGGACGAACCGTCCGTCTTCTTCTTACCAAAGCCAAACAAGCTCCGCTTCTTGCCTTTGTCGTTCTTCTTGCCATCGTCGTTCTGAGACTCTGGCTCCGTCACGTCCAGGGGTCGAGGGGTCGAGTCACTCGGGCCACTGTCGTCCGCCATGTTCTTGTTTCGGGAATGCGCCTCGCCGCTCTTCAGCGACGGTGCGTCGGCGAGACTCATGGCTGATGAGCGTGTAGAGGCGTTGAGATGGTGGTGACGTCGTGGTCAGGGACACCTCTGCAGGGGACGGGGAGCTATGGAGTCAAGGCAGCCCCCAGCGTGTCCGTGAGCAGGTTGCAGGGTATGAAAGGGACGAGAAATTTTTTGGAGAGAGGGGAAAAGGGTCGAAGCTTCAGTGAGCAGACGGGTAGCTGACGATTTCCGGGTCGCCGGCGATTTCCAGGTCGCCATTCGCCGCTGCCCTGGGGTGACAGGAGAGATGCGGAAGCAGGTGGTGATGTGGAGCTGGCCGTTGTGATCGCTGGACTACTCGCACAAGTACAGTGGGCCGGACGGCGCAAGCCGCTAATATTACCCCCTCTGTTGGCACCCCGGGTGCTGCTGCGGGTGCCGTGGATGCTGCGCTGGGCTGCCCAAATGCTGCTGCCGATTGGTTCGAGCTTTCCGTACCTTGCCTACTTCGTACATCGCTTGGTGACTCGGGCGCGAAGCGCACACGGCCCAGCGAAGTCGTCAGGGACGGACGGGATGGACACGTCCATCACCGCCGCTCCTTGGACTGTCCGCTTCTCTTTTGGGTGGAACAGCAAAGAGAGATATGATTCAAGGGAGACGAAGTAATACATCACCGACGATCTTGGACGCATCCGGCCACCTGATTCGACGACATCCTTCCATTCGCCGCGGGCAGCATCGTTGGGGGCTGACGACGCGTGCCGCAGCTGTCCGCTGACTGACAATCTGACTGAGAGAACCGATGAGACGGTCAATCGAGCCCTGCACAGTCGAGACAGTGACGCTGCGAGTCAAAGGGTGCTTCATAATTTTGCTATAAATCATGTGTCTCCTGCAGGACCTCGTGATTGTTCCCCTCCCACCGAGACCCCTGACCCTGCACATCGCTGCTGCTCAGTGAACTCGCCAGCCAACAGCAGTCTGCCGTGAACAAGAAAGCTGTGGATGCTGCAGCCTCTGATATCACGAGGGAGGAGGCCCCTGCTGTCGGGAATCCGCCCGCAGACTGGTGCGGCCGTGTGGTGAGACCCTGGTGGTCCCTGGGCAATATCTACGAATAGTTCCTTCAGTGATGCGGATCAACGTCTGGATACGAAGTATTACGTTTCACAACCCAAAACAGCTATCCCAGCACAGGACATTTCATCGCAGCGATCCTCATGTTACAGACACAACTGTTTTTGGTGTCATGTGATTGTGCACGTGATGGGAAGCTTCCCTTTTCAGGGTCCAATGCAGATTACGTGAACAGCGAGCCACCGCGAAAACTTCAGACCAAGTGCCGGCCTGGGGAGAGCTTCTAATACACCACGCCGTTCCACGCGGCCACTCACCAATCCCCAGTGAAGCTGTCTCCTTTCACTCTTTCCTTTTGATAACCAAATTGCCCTTTTCCTGACGCGGCACGCGGGCTTTCAGACCTCAAAGATGGAGCTGAGACCGCTCCTCCGTCCGGCAGCCCAGCTACTCATTGCCGCCCGCTGCCCTGCCCTCCTCCCCGTCATCTCATCCCGTGGCCACAAGACGGCCGCCCGGACGAAGCGCGCCCTCAAGATAGCGCCCCACGACTCCTTCATGCCCGACCGCTCCGCTGCCTTCCCTGCCGCCGACTCCATCATCTACAACCCGCCCGCCTCCGAGGCCTCGCCCGCGCACACGCCCTTTCTCTTCCTCCCGCGCAGCGATCCCCGCCGGCTCGCCCTCCTGCGCATGCGCAGCAACCCCGGCGCCCCGTCCCTGGCGCCCGCTGCTGAGGCCAGCGACCTGCCGCCCGCCATGCGGTACCACCGCCGCGACCCGAAATACCACCTGAAGGAGGACGATGTTGCCGAGATGCGGCGCCTGCGGGCCGAGGACCCCATGAAATGGAGCGTCGGGCACCTCGCGCAGAAGTTCGACTGCTCGCCGATATTCGTCAGGATGGTGGCCCCAGCGCCGGATGGCCACCTCGACTGGCTGAATGCCAAGATGGAGCGCAAGATGGCCCGCTGGGGGCCCAAGAAGACGCAGGCAAGGGAGGATCGCAAGAGGAGGACCGAGATGATGTACCGCGGCGAGTTATAGTCGACAACGGTGGGGTGGAAGGTGGACCGTGTATTATCTACCGCTTGATGTGGAAGGGAGTGACGGAAGTGTAGGATATCAGCATGGACGCCAAGGGTCACGTTCGATCCCCAACTGCCGCATTTATCGAGCTCGAGCGTGGATGTGGATGAGACGCTCACTGTACAATTACCGAATACCAAAACCCTCTAAATACAGACTACACCGGTTTTATGCACCCCCGAATGCCTGTCCTGGCCTTGGTGGCGCCCTCTTCGCCCGTCGTGCAAGCGAGGCATGCCTACACGACTTATGCTAACGTGTATAGCCGCGAGACACCTGGTCAAGATGATTCCCTCCAACCGCTGGCCACAGACGATGCCTCCTCATCAATGTCCTTTTTGCCCGGAATCACCCTCCAGCACCAGCCGCACCAGCTGCGCGTGCAGCCCCTGACCTCGGGCACCAACACGCGGCTGCCGACGCCGTTTTCGTCGTCCCACTCGGGCACGCACGCTCCGACGCGCACCATGCGCACCAGCTTGCGCTTGACCCTGCCGCCGATGCCCTCGATCTCGTGGCGCTCGTAGCCCGGTCCTAGCTGTGGAGAGGGGGTGCGCTCGTTCTCGTGGCGGAACTCGTCGATCAGGGTGGAAACGGGCGTTCCCGTGCCGCCAAAGGGGAATGCGTTGGCCGCAACGGGAGGTGTCGTGCCGGTTCCCGAGGCCGGAGACGGCAGCTCGGCGATCCACGGTGCGATCCACGTGGTGCCGTTGTCACGGGCATCTTCGGCGTCGCAGTCTATCTCTTGTTCGCGGTCCCTCGCGGCGAGGCAGTCTTCTTCGCGGCCGCAGATGACGCCCCGGTCACCGTCGCCGATGCCGGTGCCCAGTCCGCCAAGGACTTTGCCGTACTGGTTCCGCCAGCGCCAGATCCTGCCAAGCAAGCGTGTCAGTTATGACGTGCCTGCATTGTTTCGAAAGTTGGGTCGTACCGTTGATACTCGTGGTCGGCTCCCCTGATATTGCGTCCACAGGGCTGGCACAGCCAGACACCTGTGGTATCGCACTTGCAGACCGCCCGCTGCACCGCCTCGGAGCTGAATGGCGTGTCTGCGCCTAGTGGTGGGTGGGTGAGAATGCCAATGGGGGCGCGGACGCAGGTGATACAAAGCCTGCGGTGCCTCTCGCGCAGAGCTACTGGCGCAGGCGGCTTGATGGCACAGTTCTGTGGTCGGGCGTTGGGCGTCAGCAGGCAGCGTCTCGAGTCGCACAAACCAACTCACCCTGCAGATAACCTCGCCGCACTTTCTGCACCCGTCGACCATGTCGCGTGCGCAGTTGCCCAACTTGCCGTTGCAGCTGCGGCCGTCGTCCATGTAGTGCCAGTTGCTGGCGCGGGCGCGGTAGCGGAGCAGCTCCTCTCGGTTGACGGGCAGGGTCTCGTTGGAGCAGCGCAGGGTCGACGCGAGGAGGATGGTGCGGTACTGGATAAGGCCATCGTGGATGCCGAGGCTTGTGCGGGCGAGGGCGTCGAGGGTGTTGAGGTCGATGGAGGAGGCGATGGTCACGGCGATGCTGAGTGTGTCAGCGGCGAGACAGTTGCTGGGAGCGAGGTGCGGGCAGTTCCCAAGAGCGTACATACGGGTAACAGCTGAGTGCGTCCGTAACAGCGTTGGATATCGCCTGCGGTCTCTCGGCAGACTGTTGGGTGTCCGTGGAGAGGACCGCGTCTCCGGCCATGTGGGAGCCGTTGGCGCCTCTCACTTGGAGCTCCCGTCTGATGGCATCCGCCGTCGTCGGCTCCGGCGCGTCGCCACTCTCTTCTAAATCAACGAACCGAGCCATGCAGACAATATCACGGCAGGACAGCCGCCGTCCCGGAGCAAGGCAGACCCCTGTCTCGATCGGCGTCGGCGTAACGCCCCGGTCCCCAGAGGCTTCGAAAACGGCAAGAGGGGCGATATCAGGTGCATGGAGAAACAAGCATCCAAAGGGGGCTATGGACACGACGAGGCCATTGCTTGAGCGCCAATCGAATCGTCATTCAACGTCCGGTGAGCTGGACACAGAGGAGCTGTTGATGATTGCTCTGAGAGTTGGGTGGATGATGAGATGCAGGTCGGTCTCGAGCAGCTCCCAGCCTGCGACGGAGCTAATGCCCCGCGTCAGCTGGCCCCTCAAACCTCCACATTCGCTGGCCATGTCTCAACGTACCTTGCATCCACTGATTGATAAAGTCACTCATCATTGACTCATTATTCGGACTCGGGCGTTCCTTGCGATCTGGAAAGCCACGGTTGCGCGGATCTTGGGCCTCAGAACCTCGTACGAACCATTTCAAGGCTGGTGAATGGAGGCCGAAAAGGTCCTCCGCTGCGCGAATGAAGCGGCACGGCCCGCTTACACCATGCGTTCACGGCTCCAAACATCACCAGAGCCATCCAGCTTGTATTGGCCTGTGCTCGCGCAGCAAGACAGCTCTACTTAGGCCACAAGTTGGAAGACTGGCGAAGCCGCGGGCGCTCGCCCATATGCTCGGCGTGCAGAGCGAGCACCTTTTGGTGAGCTCGGTCGCGAAGGGGTCGTTAAGCCCCTCTGGCGGTCCGATGTCGGCATCGACGAGGGTCATTGCCACAATGAAGCCGGAAGAGGAAAAACGACACGGATGGCAAGAAACGGACAGCAGGATGGTATTTACCTACGATTACTCGTATGCTGTAGTTGGTTGCTTTTACATGAAGATGCGCAATACGGCCATGCCGATTACCGACCAAGGCAGATCCATGATGGATGACGAGTCAGCTTCACGTACCGTGTCCTCAATCGTTGTACTCGTATGGCGCTCCGTACGGGTTATAAAGGATCACTGGTTATCTATATGACAGGGGTACGAGGTAGTGTGAGACGTTTGGCAATTCGTCAGACGTCGCCTCTGGGTCTGTGACGAGGCCGCTTACTCGTATGTGCATGACGACACGGGGCCGAGCTGAGGAGCTGTGGCGCTGTGGCGCTGTGGCACACCGACTGTTATTTTTGGATAACGGCGTTTCCCCGTCAATGAGCGCGACAAGGGCTCGCGATGACGACAGCGCCGTGCAGACTTGCTGCGCCAGCCGATGACACGCGGCCCGCTGGGCGTTTTCTTGCATCGAGCGATGACGCTGGAAATCCGCGGCTCCGCGTCTCGCTGCGGACATCGCGCGGGCAGGCGGTTGTCGACTCCCGAGGTACGGAGTGCTTGTACTGGGCTTCCCCTGAACGGCCCCTGCTTCCCAGGCTCCGCTGCGACAACCGCACAGCAAACGTCATCGGGGGCTGCGTGGGGCCGCAAGCGGTGCCGGGCCCAACCACTCAGCGCGTCACCAGCCGCTAGCGCAGGGCAGTTGGCGCGACTCTGGGGCTCGTCGACCCCCTAATACCGCCTGGGCCAACCTTCCCCCCGCCGCTCTCGGTATTTTGAAACCCTCGCTGCGGAAATTCAGCTGTTTTGAAACCGCAGCCCCCTTCAAGCCTTCTCTGCTGCTGCATCTCTCGCCCGTCTGCAACGGCCCCGCGACCTCGTCCACCCTCCTTGTGTCCGCATGAGTCGCTGAGATTGTGCCTGCGCGAGGCCGCTTCGGGTACTGACTTCCGCCTGACTTCCGCCCGACTCCCGCTGTCTCGAAACTCGGCCACGCCGACCACGACGGCGCCTCGCCTGTTGCGACCGACGAACGAGCGAACCGACCGACCGAACTGGACACCTCCCGCTCGCCTGCGCCCGGCCCAGCCTGCTCTACGGACGTTGACGTTCCACTCGCGCGCTCTCCCGCCGATTCCCTTTGATGAGGTGGCCGTAGTCGTGTCGGCTTCACCGCGCCCACCATGTCGTACAATCGACTAGGCAAGTCTCCTATTCCATCTGCGACCTTGGTCCGCATCACCACACCAGCCCCCCCTGCCCATGCAATCTCAACCCACCCACCTCTGCCTGTGTTCGCGCAACACCTCGAGTCCCCTTTGTCTTCAACGACAACAGTCCCTTGTCGGTGTGGCGCGTGTGATCTCGCCTTTGTTGCTTGCCTTGCGCCTGCGCCTCGAGCCTCCATACCCTCTACATTGCTGTCGGGGTCGGCAGGCTGCGCGCCGTCACTCAACGCTCCTCATACAACTCGCCCTCGTCTCTCGTGTCTAGTCTAACCTTCCGACTCGATCGCAGACGACGACTACTATCACGACCGGATGGATCCCCGTCGTGGCCGTCCGTATCGGACCCCGTCCCCGGGCCATCCCCTCCAGCAGGGCTACCAGCTCGAAGACAACCCGTACAATCAACAGCAGCGCCTCACGCCGGCCCCGCAAGCGCAGCATCAGCGAATGGGGACGCCGAGCGATCACCTGAATCTCAACGCGGCGGTAGGTTGCGCGATGAGACTGACTGCCACTGCTCGTGAGCGTACGCCTGACTAACTGCCTGCGCACAGCACTCCGTGGACAACCTTTCCTACGGCGGCCACCACCAAGGCTATGGAGACGCCGTGGTCAACCCCGAGATGGTCCACGAGGAGTACGGAGGGGCGCACCCCTCGTATCCGAACCAGCCCCACGACGACCCGGGCTACTTTGACTCGCAGGCGCACGATGCGCACGGCTACGACGACCAGCGTCCGATGCTGGACCAAGGCCAGAGCTCCGTCTACGACGAGCGGTACCAGGACCAGCCGCAGCAGCAACAACCCGGCCCTGGCATCAAGCGCTGGAAGACGGTCAAGCAGGTCCTGCTGTACCGCGGAAACCTCGTGCTCGACTGCCCCGTCCCGCCCATCCTGCTCCAGCAGAATACCCACGGCGAGCGCGACGAGTTTACCCACATGCGATACACGGCCGCGACGTGTGATCCCTCGGATTTTTACAACGAAAACTTCACCCTCCGCCAGAAGCTCTTCAGCAAGCCGCGTCACACGGAGCTCTTCATCGTCGTCACCATGTACAACGAGGACGACATCCTCTTCGCCCGCACGCTCATGGGCGTCTTCAAGAACATCGAGTACATGTGCAACCGACCCAACAGCAAGACGTGGGGCAAAGACGCGTGGAAGAAGATCGTCGTCTGCGTCGTCAGCGACGGCCGCGCCAAGATCAACCCCCGGACAAAGGCCGTCCTCTCCGGCATGGGCGTCTACCAGGAGGGCATCGGCAAGCAGCAGGTCAACGGAAAGGATGTGACGGCGCACATTTACGAGTACACGACGCAAACGCACCTACAGCTCAAGAACGACGTGGTGTCGCTCGTCCACCGCCGCCAGCCCGTGCAGATGATCTTCTGCCTCAAGGAGAAGAACCAGAAGAAGATCAACTCGCACCGCTGGTTCTTCCAGGCCTTTGGTCGCGTCCTCGACCCCAACATCTGCGTCCTGCTCGACGCCGGCACGCGGCCCGGCGGGAACTCCATCTACCACCTGTGGAAGGCATTTGACCTGGAGCCCATGTGTGGTGGCGCGTGCGGCGAGATCAAGGCCATGCTGGGCTCGGGCGGCAGGAACCTCGTCAACCCGCTCGTGGCGACGCAGAACTTCGAGTACAAGATGAGCAACATCCTCGACAAGCCGCTCGAGTCGGCCTTTGGCTTCATCTCGGTCCTGCCCGGTGCCTTTTCGGCGTACCGCTACGTCGCGCTGCAGAACGACAAGAACGGCAAGGGTCCGCTGGAGAAGTACTTTCTCGGCGAGACCCTCCACGGCGGCAGCAGTGCGGGCCTCTTCGAGTCCAACATGTACCTGGCCGAGGATCGCATCCTCTGCTTCGAGCTCGTCACCAAGCGCAACTGCCACTGGATCCTCCAGTACGTCAAGTCGGCCAACGGCGAGACGGACGTCCCGGACACGGTGACGGAGCTGGTGCTGCAACGGCGTCGTTGGCTCAACGGCTCCTTTTTCGCCGCCATCTACGCCATCGCCCACTTTCACGAATTCTTCCGCTCCGACCACTCGTTGCTACGAAAGCTGGCCTTTTTCATCGAGTTTGTCTTCCAGACGGTCAACATGATCTTTGCGTGGTTTGCTATCGGCAACTTCTTCTTAGTGTTCAAGATTTTGACCAGCAGCCTGGGTACGCCGGACCTGCTGGGGAGGACGGGAGAGATCTTGGGCGTCGTCTTCACGTGGCTGTATGGCGTGTTCCTGATTACCTGCTTCGTGCTGTCGATGGGCAACCGACCGGCGGGGTCCGGCAGGTTGTACACTGCCATGGTCTGGTTCTGGGCGGGCATAATGATGTAGGACCGTCCCCCCCCTTGCCATGGACGCCCCCGCTGACACTTACAGCTACTTGATGTTTGCGGCCATCTTCATCGCGGTAAAGGCCATCATCGCCGACATCCACCAGGGAGGCAACTTCAACATAAGCCAGCTCTTCAAGAACCAAGTGTTTTACACGCTCATCGTCTCGGTCATGTCGACATTCGGCATCTGGCTCATCGCGTCCATCCTCATGTTTGACCCCTGGCACATGATCACGTCGTTCATCCAGTACATGCTGCTGACGCCGACGTACACCAACGTGCTCAACGTCTACGCCTTTTGCAACACGCACGACGTGTCGTGGGGCACCAAGGGCGACGACAAGGTCGAGAAGCTGCCATCGGTCAACACAAAGGACGGCCAGGGCAAGACAGACCTGCCCGACGAAGGCGACCTCAACGCCCAGTACCAGCGCGAGGTGGCCGTGTTCAGCACCAAGTTCAAGGCCGTCAAGCAGGCGCCGACGGACTCGCAGCTACAGGAAAAGCAGATGGACTACTACAGGGGTGTGCGGACGGGCGTCGTGCTCATCTGGATGATTACCAACTTTGCGCTGGCGGCCGTCGTGCTGAGCTCGGCGGGGCTGGAGAAGATTTCGCCGGGCAGCGGAACACAGGAGGAGCAGCAGCTGGCACGGTCCAACATTTACATGACGATTGTGCTGTGGAGCGTGGCGGTGCTCAGCGCGTTCAAGTTTCTGGGGGCCATGTGGTTCCTGATTGTGCGCATGTTTAGAGGTGTCTGAGCGGCAATGTGTCTTGTTGCGTGTATTGTATCTCTTCTGGACTATACCCGTTTGGTGGCGGCACTACCTTCTACTCGAGATGCTTGTTGAGCCCGTGCCGGAAGTTTTTGCGTACGATGGGGGGCTACGTGACGTGTTGGGTTGGCGTCGCCGATTTGGGAACCGGACAAGCCTGACGCACAAGCCAGAACAACTGCGGCATGTCAACTAATTCATATTCAAAGCCGCCACGGAGCTTGTATCCAAAGCACCGCGGAGAAGAGGAGCAGGGCGGCCGCTTACACGACACGAGCCGTCTTGTCCATCTCCCCCGGCGCGCCGGGGAAACCTCCTAGATACCTACCTACCCGGGAAGGCTCCAAGGCTGCGTTTGGTTTCGTTTTCGACACCGACAGTTGCCACGACCAGATTCGGGTGCCTTGGACTACCATGGCCGTTGGCCCACGTCGCAGTTGACAAAGGAGGCACTCACGTGTCAGAGGAGTGCTCGGCCCGATGGCCCATTTTGTCGACGGCCGGACGCCGACGCTGTCGTTGATATCCTTACGATTACCGAGACTCGGACAAGAAGAAACGTTCCGATGCGTTTCACGTGACAGCTCCGAATATGGAATAGCCACCCGAGGTGGCGATTATTCCGAACTACGGACTCGCGGAAGCCAGAGTCGCCTTACGAAGTGCGTGAGCGTTGCCTATGGTTGGCATTCATGTTTCCCCCTGCGGGTTTCCCTTCCTCTTTGAACTCTTTGAACCAGGAGGCGCTGCATCTGGCCCAGGCTGCCCATATCCACCCGAGCTAGTGCCGGGGCTCCGTTGCGGAGTGGCATTGCTGTTGTCTTAACCACCTCGTCTCTCCAGAAGGTGGCCTTGGTTACGAGAGCAAGGCAAAGCTGCCTGTGTCGGAGAGGCGTTTGTCGCTGCCCGCATAAAGGCGGCACCGGGCCCCATAGATACCAACCCATGGCCATGGCGCTCGAGGCAGAGCACTCGGGAGATGGTGCATCTTTTACCCGTAACCATGTCCCGCACGATAGGTTTATTGTTGCATCACGATGACAAGTGCAGTCTCTGTTGGACATGGGCCCCTCCCCCTCCCACCGTTATCCCACCATTATCGAAACGACGGTGATCAACGGGGGAAAACAATCCGATCAAAGCTCTCTGCTCGCCCATGTCCCTCCAGAGGAGCAATGGCTTCCTCGTTCCGCCCTTTACTGCCAGCCCGGTCCAGCGACGATGCACGCGGCCCAGCCTCCTCGGGGGAGAAGCCCAAACGCCCTGCCGTTCTGGTCGCCTGCTCGGCGTGTCAAAGGGCAAAGACAAAGGTTCATCCCATACCCCCTGGCCCAACTAGGCGCCTGCCCC
>NRSZ01001048.1:0-18206 GCA_002901185.1 Tolypocladium capitatum | reverse complement strand
TTGGTGGTGGTGGTGGTGGTGGTGGTGGTGGTAATAATGTGTGCATGTTGATCTACCGTTTCATCCTGAGGCGCGAAGTGAGCCAGGATATCTTTCAGGATATATATTTGCATTTGTACCTAACTAAAGACGGAAGGAAGCCCAGTGTATTTGGTAGACAAGCCATGCATTACAGCAGCGAAAGAAAAGAGTACAAAATCTATCCCTCTGGATTCCAGCCCCGGGCGCCGTCAAATATCTCAGCTCCAACGAGTCGTCGAGCAACTGTTGCCAATCGTATAAGTTCACAGGCGATGTCGACGTCGTCGGTGCCGGGACCGGGGCTGGGGTTGGGACTGCATCCCCGGGTCGCCCTGGGGCTTGGGTGGTGCCTTGTCAAGCGTAAAGCCCAGGATCTCGCAGATGAGGACGACAATCATCTCCATGATGACGAGCATGCCCAAGTACTCCCATTTGGTAGTGAGGACGCCGCCGAGCACGACAATGCACGCATAGACGAGGCGGACGATGACAAAGGGCAGGCAGATGATGATGGCGATAATGATGCGGTGCTCGCCCTGGGCGACGTAGCCCTGGTTTCTGAAGGCAAACAGCGCCTCGAGGCACAGCAGGGCCGTGACGGCGACGAAGACGCCCGTGCCGCCTCGGCTGACGCCCGAGTACACGACCTTGGGCTCGCCGTCGACGACAGTAAAGTCGGACTCGGTACCTCCGACGATGAGCAGGATCATGCCGACGATCATGAGGACCTCGAGGAGGTGGCGGAAGAGGGGAGTGACGACGACGTGGCCCTGGCGGTTGATGGAGTCGAAGACGCGGCCCAGCAGTCCCATCAGCATGAGGACGAGGGGGCCCAGCCCGAGCCCGTTGAGCGTCGCCCAGCCGATGTAGAGGTTCTCGTTTGTCGGGTCGTTGACGGTGGCGAGGAGCAGGGCGGAGCCGATAAGGCGCGCGAGGGCTAGGATGATGAGGAAGCGCCAGCCGGTGGACTTGACGAAACCATGCCTGGCGCAGAGGATGATGGCGCCGACGAGGTAAAGGGAGAAGACGACAATGGTGGCGATGGCGATGTCGTCGTAGGTATTGAGGGGGCGGCCCATGGCGGCGGGTTGCAGTCTTGCTGGGTGTATATAAGAGCCGTATATAAAAGCCGCGTACTCGTATATGCCGTATCAAGCGGACGTATGACGAGGAGAGAAGGAGGAGGAGGCGCTGCAGGAGGAGGTGGTGGAGGAGGAAGCGGAGATGGCTGTAGCTGGTGCCCGAGAGCTGGTGCAAGTATGATGTATGCTTCCCTTCCCTTCTCTTATACTTCCGGGGCGCGACACGGCCGCAGTCTCATGGCCGCTCCGCTCGGCACGTCATTCGTCGTCGACCTGGAACTCACTCTTGGGGATGGCGCCACGCCACGGCTGACGACAGGGCCGACTCCAGGGACGACTGCCCGCCATGACGGCGACTGGGCTCTTGCGGAGGCGACTTCCCTTTGGCCGGCCTTAGGTCAAGGGCAGCTTGGCGTTCGGGTGGCCGCGCAGCGAATCACGATGCCATCATGGCTGGCACGCCGTCCATCGAAACGGTTTCCGAAAGCGGGCAAGACCGGGAGTTCCTCTCCGGTGTCGCGCAGGGCTGGGGCCGAGTTGGGCGTCGGCACCCGGCAGGGCAGCTGCCGGGTTAGCGCCGAGCCGGTGCCGAAAGGGAGGGTGCCATCCATTCGAGCGGCGGCGGCGCAGCAGCGGCGGCGGCGGCAGCAGCAGCGGCAGCAGCAGCGGCGGCAGCAGCAGGCACGCGTCCTTGTCAAGGCCCGGGCTGGTTCTTGCTTCTGTCGGCGGTCCGAGGTGGCTGGCCATCTCGGCGGGATGGCCGTCGGATAGCGTCAGCACCCGCAGGCGCCCCCACCAGCGCCCGACGACATCGCATCCGTCCACTCCAACCTCCAGCACATTTCGCGTTCCTCCTCGTCCACGCTGCGTCGGTCGCTATGCCGGTGCGTCTTCCCGATAACATCACGGGGGCCCAATCCACATGCTGATGCGTCTTCGCAGCTGATCGTCGTCACCGGCCTCCCCACGTCGGGCAAGTCGACGCGCGCGAGGCAGCTCCACGACTACCTCGCCGAGCGCATCGCCGCCGGGGACCCGTCCAGGTACCGCCTGCACCTCATCTCCGACGACTCCCTCTCCATCTCGCGCGCTGTATACGACCTCTCCACCTCGGCCGTTCCCGCGCACGTCCGCTCCGCCAACGCCTCCGAGAAGGACGCCCGCGCGGCCCTCTACGCTGCCGTCAAGCGCGTCCTCTCCGACAGGGACTTTGTCGTCCTGGACGGCCTCAACTACATCAAGGGCTGGCGGTACCAGCTGCACTGCGAGGCCAAGGCCGTGCGCACGCCCAACTGCGTCCTGCAGATAGGCTGCTCCGTCGACAGGGCGAGGCAGGTCAACGAGGAACGGCTGCGGCAACGGCAGCGGCAACAACGGCAGCCTGGCGCCGAGGGGCCCCAAGGAGAGCATGTCGTACCGGAAGGCGAAACACTCGAGGCCTACGAGCCCGCCAACTGGGACAACCTCGTCTTCCGCTATGAGGAGCCCAACCCAATGGCCCGCTGGGATAGCCCCCTCTTCACCCTCATCTGGGACGACGACACGGCGCGAACACGCAAAACCTTTGGCGACCTTTGGGACGCCCTCGCCGGCGACGGGCGGCCCGTCGTGCGGCCCAACCAGTCCACCGTGCAGCGTGGCCGCGATGCCGGCGGCGACTACCTGTACGTGCTCGACCGCGAGACGCAGGACATCGTGAGGCGCATACTCGAGCAGCAGGGCGTCGACGGCACCGGCGGCGGGGTAGTCAGGGTACCGCTGAACTCGCCGGGCAAAGAAGACCTAATCGTCGAGCTGCCGGGAGGGAAGACGCTGGGCGTCCCGCAGCTGCAGCGGCTGAGACGGGCGTTTATTGGGCTGAATAGGGGCGGCATCGGGCTGGAGTCTGTGGGTAACATGGCGGTGGATGGCCTACGGGAAACCTTTGTGCGGTATCTCAACGTCGCCTTTGAAAAGGATGAGTAAACGGACATGCAGACCACAGACGACCAAATCCTCGGGTACTGGACCTGGACGCGGGCGTGATGCGACAGGAAGACGACGTGCATCTCGAGGGCTTGTTGATATCCAAGAGGTATGTGCTTGGTTGTACAGCTTCGCTTGCGCTCCCAACTCTGCCACGCAGGTTCAACATCAAACAACTGACCGAACAAAACGAATTAGAAAATAGAAATATCCAGAAGAAGAAGCCAATGGTACGCCGTCGAACCTCCGGTACGCCAAACAAGCCGCCATGGCATCACTCCATCAACCCACCACCCGCTGTCGCAACCACCCTTTCGCCTCCCCAACCGAGCCAGCAGCCCAGCAACCCATCTCGCATGCGAGGATGCCAAACTACGTGTGGGCGGGCGCGTTAGAGAACCCATCCTCGTCCCGGGCGAATACCGTGTCGACCATATCGCTCGCAAAGCTTTCCACCACCGGCGAAAACTCGCCAAGATGCACTCCGCGTCCATTGTAGCCAACCTTGTTTCACTAGGGATAGCTGCTGAAGGAACCGTATCGTAACAAGACTGTGTTAGAAAAGCCCCAAGTATATGGATAAGTTGACAATCATGGGACCAGCGATACAGCGGAGATGGGGTCTACGTTTGCTAATACAATCAACCTACTTGGCCACTTCTCATAGGAGCATCGTTGAGGTGTGCATACTCGACTGTGCATTGGCGTGGATTCATCCAGGCCGGGCACATGCGCCGTCAGATTACTTGTGCAGCCAGGATAAAGCATGTCTCACGATATGTCTATGGAGCGCGAATTCAGTGGTGCATGGGTATGGGACATGTGAACCGGCGTCGCGAGGTTGGAGGACACGAGGAGCGCATACGGAGGTCGCCTATTCTCGTACTCTATATAATAATACGATCTCGGTATCCTAGAGCCTATATAGGTATTAGGGAACTTGATATTACTAAGCTGTACTTCTTAATCTACCTATCGCCGGGACAGCAGGCATCACAGGGCATCGCAGGTCACCGAATATTCGAACCGGGATTTACCCCTGCGCAGACAGGTCTTCTAAAGCGTCCTCGGTACGGAGTACGGAGTACGAAGTACACGACATCAATGGGAATGGTGGAGATGCATTGCTTCTGCTGCTGGCTTCCAGGTGCATGACCGCGTGCGTGTCCTAGTTGCCTAACGGCCGGCACAGCGGCAGGTCGTAGCGGGTGGAAGGTGAGAGAAGCTTCTACCCTGGCAGGTAATAGTGCTCGCCCTGCTGTAACCGAGCTCCCCAGGCCAACGCAATGCCTGTGCATCATCGATGTTCCGCTCCGGCTCAACGGCAGACGGTGATATCATTGGCCCGCGCCTGCTCGCCGCCCAGGTGAAGGAAGTAGTGCATTGAACGTGCTGGTAACTTTGTATGCTGGCATCTCTCTCTCTCCTCTCCAACACTTCGAACCTTCCGCCCCCCCAAAACTTGATCCCCCCGAACAAACCGTCTCCCGCAGCCTCTCTCTTCCATTCGAGGCTTCTGCGTTTCTATCCCAGCGACCGCAGCGAGTCTGTTCCCCTCCTGCACTTGTGCCTTGCCTGATCTCGGCCACGTATCCGCCCTCCCCTCCCCCAACAGCAGCTTCGCCGAAGCGACGAAGACGAGATGGCTCCCCAGCCTGACGACCACAAGAAGAAGGTCAACTTGACGTACGCTTGCCCAGACGCTCCCGCCCGTCGTGCGACGACGTTCGTGTTTGGGGCAGCATGCTGACTGGCTTCTCCACAGCGACCCCTCTGGCGCTGATATCAAGAACGTTTGTTGCCCCCAACGCCAAAGCCCGTCGTCGCCGCCACAGTTAACGAGTTTGTAGGAGGATGACACCGCGACCGCGATTCTCAAGAAGAAGAAGAAGCCCAACCAGCTGATGTAGGTGCCCGCGATCTTGCGCCGCAACGCTCAGCGTGCTGATGGTGCGTCAGGGTTACCGATGCCGTCAACGATGACAACAGCATCATCGCCCTGTCCGAGGCTACCATGGACTCCCTCCAGCTTTTCCGAGGCGACACAGTCCTCGTCCGAGGCAAGAAGAGAAAGGATACGGTGCTCATCGTCCTCGCCGACGAGGAGCTCGATGACGGCAGTGCCCGCATCAACCGTGTCGTCCGCCACAACCTCCGCGTCAAGCACGGTGACATGATCACCATCCACCCTTGCCCCGACATCAAATATGTGAGTCAGGTCCATTCCGAAATGCCTCCAGTGACACCCTCTGACACCCCGACAGGCCAAGAGAATCGCCGTTCTGCCCATTGCCGACACCGTCGAGGGCATCACCGGCTCCCTCTTTGACGTCTTCCTCGCCCCCTACTTCCGCGAGGCTTACCGACCGGTCCGCCAGGGCGATCTCTTCATCGTTCGTGGCGGCATGCGGCAAGTAGAGTTCAAGGTGGTCGAGGTCGACCCCCCCGAGTACGGCATCGTTGCGCAAGACACCGTCATCCACTGCGAGGGCGAGCCGATCCAGCGAGACGAGGAAGAGAACAACCTGAACGAGGTCGGATACGACGACATTGGTGGCTGCCGCAAGCAGATGGCCCAGATCCGAGAAATGGTGGAGTTGCCTCTGCGCCACCCTCAGCTGTTCAAGTCCATCGGTATCAAGCCTCCTCGCGGTGTCTTGCTGTACGGTCCTCCCGGTACCGGCAAGACGCTCATGGCTCGCGCCGTTGCCAACGAGACAGGCGCTTTCTTCTTCCTCATCAATGGTCCCGAGATCATGTCCAAGATGGCCGGTGAATCCGAGTCCAACCTGCGCAAGGCCTTTGAGGAGGCCGAGAAGAACTCCCCGGCCATCATCTTCATTGACGAGATCGACTCCATTGCCCCCAAGCGAGACAAGACCAACGGCGAGGTTGAGCGACGTGTCGTTTCGCAGCTCCTGACACTGATGGACGGCATGAAGGCGCGATCCAATGTGGTCGTCATGGCCGCCACCAACCGCCCCAACTCCATCGACCCGGCCCTGCGACGATTCGGCCGTTTCGACCGCGAGGTGGACATTGGCATCCCCGACCCCACTGGCCGTCTCGAGATTCTCCAGATCCACACCAAGAACATGAAGCTGGGCGACGACGTCGACCTGGAGCAGATTGCTGCCGAGACCCACGGTTACGTCGGATCCGACGTTGCTGCCCTCTGCTCCGAGGCCGCCATGCAGCAGATTCGCGAGAAGATGGACCTCATCGACCTGGACGAGGACACCATTGACGCCGAGGTCCTCGACTCCCTCGGTGTCACCATGGAGAACTTCCGCTTCGCCCTCGGCGTCTCCAACCCCTCTGCCCTCCGCGAGGTTGCCGTTGTGGAGGTTCCCAACGTCCGCTGGGAGGACATTGGTGGTCTCGAGGGCGTCAAGCAGGACCTCCGAGAGAGCGTCCAGTATCCCGTCGACCACCCCGAAAAGTTCCTCAAGTTTGGCCTTTCTCCTTCTCGCGGTGTGCTGTTCTATGGTCCCCCAGGTACCGGTAAAACTATGTTGGCCAAGGCCGTCGCCAATGAGTGTGCCGCCAACTTCATCTCCGTCAAGGGCCCTGAGCTGCTGAGCATGTGGTTCGGTGAGTCAGAGAGCAACATTCGCGACATTTTCGACAAGGCTCGTGCCGCTGCTCCTTGCGTCGTCTTCCTCGACGAGTTGGATTCGATTGCCAAGGCTCGTGGCGGCTCCGTCGGCGACGCCGGCGGTGCTTCCGACCGTGTTGTCAACCAGCTCCTGACTGGTAAGTGATGTCTGCATTCCGATGTGTATCACAGGCGAGTGCTAATTCTTGGCAGAGATGGATGGCATGACGTCGAAGAAGAACGTCTTCGTCATTGGTGCCACCAACAGGCCCGAGCAGCTCGACCCTGCCCTCTGCCGTCCCGGGCGTCTGGACTCGCTCATCTATGTGCCTCTACCCGATGAGCCTGGCCGTCTGGGCATCCTCAAGGCTCAGCTGCGCAAGACTCCTGTTGCCTCGGATGTCGACCTCGGCTACATTGCCAGCAAGACCCACGGCTTCTCTGGTGCCGACCTGGGATTCATCACCCAGCGCGCCGTCAAGATTGCCATCAAGGAGTCCATCACCATCGACATTGAGCGCACCAAGGCTCGCGAGGCTGCTGGCGACGAGATGGACACGGACGAGGGTGCCGAGGATCCCGTTCCCGAGCTGACCAAGGCTCACTTCCAGGAGGCCATGCAGCTGGCCCGCCGGTCGGTTACCGACGTGGAGATCCGCCGCTACGAGGCCTTTGCCCAACAAATGAAGAACGCCGGCCCCGGGGCCTTCTTCCAGTTCCCCGAGGGTGGCGCCGACGGCCAGGCCGGTGGCAACGCCGGCAACGGCTTCGGGGATGCGGGCAACGATGACGATCTCTACGACTAAGCCGGCCGTCTGCCTTTTTAGGACATGGCGCTGGTCCCTGTATTCTAGGTTTCCTCACTCGTACATCTGCATCGGCATTAGGCCCACAGCTAGTGGAGAAAGATTGATCCTTTACTGATGACGGTTTTTTTGGCAGCTATTGGGCTCCGGGAGTTGGTAGAATCGGTAGAGGGCGGCAGAGGCAGCTAGACGTCTGCCGCTCGGCACGCACCAAGTCGCTTTTTTGACGAGATGATGCGAGAGGCGGTCTTTCGTGACGCAGTTGGCAGGTAATTTGGCTGGCTCCCCTGTCGAGGGGGCGGGTGGACTCAGGTAGCTTGATAGACGCGCAAATGATTGCCCTATGAAATGTTCTCGTATAAGCTTGTGGTGTGGTGATATCGGACGCAACAAAGAGTGCGTTGACGTGAGGTGATGGATTGTATCCGCGTCATATGGTCCCGTTGATACATCTCGGGTATGGCCCCGTCCACGGCTCGTAGGTCTGGATCCTTTGCCTGGCCCTTGGGCTTGTGGTTGTGACGGATTGGTGTTGCCATGTGGTGCTTTTGGGTATTCGTCGTGCCGCCCCGTCCTCGACTCTACCGAGTATATCCCAGCTGCCTGGCCCCATGGATGGATTCCGTGCTTGACGCCCCCGTCCCGTCTTCCTGTCAATCATGTCCTTGGCCTGTTCGTCCCCCCCTTTACCTTAGCGGGAGTCAACTGCCCGCGTCCTCAATTTCGCAGACAGCCTCGAGGCTCTCCCGCGCAACACGCAGGGCCTCTTCGATGACGACCTCGGGCAGCGCGAGGCCCCCACCTCCCGCGGCGGCCGCGGCCGCAGTGCCGTTTACTATTCTGGACGCGTCGCCGTTGGGCGTCTTGCTGCCGTTCCTGAACGTGGCGGGGGAGGAGGGGGAGGAGGCGCGGACGTCGTCGAGGACGCGGCGCAGGAGGGCGGGATAGGTGCTCACCTCACCGTCACGCAGGAGGGTGAGGGCGTGGGCCTGCACGGCCGTGGGCCAGTTGGAGGGGTGGGAGTTGAGGGCGTGGAGGAGGGCTTCCTGGATCCTGCGTTGCGTGGGCGCCCGCGGCGTTAGCTACATGTCCCTGAGCCCGACGACGGCGTCTTTGGGTTCTGCTCGCAGGGCTGTCCGCGGGGAGGGCAACGGGGGCAGGGCAGCAACGTACTTGGCGACGTGCCCGTCGCGCAGCAGCACCGTGTTTATTTGCGAGCGCAGGTCCGGGTCTAGCGTCGCGGGCGTGTAGTTTGCGGCCGAGGAGGGCACTTTGACGGGCGTGGAGGGCTGTTGGGCCATGATGGGCCGCCGAGTCCGTGTGTGGTCAGAGGTGAGTGGTACGTGGTGGTGGTACGTGGTGCGTGGTGCGTGGTGGTTGCGGTGGTGGTGTGGGCTCTCTCGACAATGGAGGACCAGCGGCGGCCCCTGTGTTTGTGGTTTCCTCAATTGAGACGCCCGACTTCGTATCCGCGCGGTCGCCAAACCCCCTCCTCGTGGACAGGCCTGACTGGACAGCGCCGCGCAATCCGTCCCAAGCAGACGTCGTCGTCGTCGTCGTCGTCGTCGTCGGGTTGAGTGGGAGCAGTTATCGCGGGAAAGCTCGCCGCTGCGGAACCATCACCGCCGGAAACAATGCGCTTCGGGGGCGTGCGGGGGAATGGGGACCAAAAAAATTAAATTAAAAAGAGAGTAAATAAAATCAACCACTAGCAAAGTCTGGCAGTGTCGAGCGCAGAGAAGCAACGGTCGTCGGGGAGAGCGTTGTGCTGGATGAGAGGAGCGGATGGGATGAATGGATGGATGGACGGGATGAATTGGACGGCGCGCGAGGCTGAGGCCAGTGGGGCAGTCTGTCGGCAAGGCTGAGGTCGAGTGCGCTGGTGAAATCAACAACGGATCCACAGCCCCCCTTGGACTCGCTGAGCCCCCAGATTCGGCGTTCGAGGCGAGCTGATATCATTAGCCTCACCTTGTAGAATGGCCCTTTGCAAAACACTGGTGCTCTCTTCACCCCGTCTGTCGCTTATATGCTACCACCGGCTACATCCGCTGGAGTGTGCATTCCACTTCTGTCCAGCGGCGATGCCGTCCATCTCGCCACATCAGAATTAGGTATATACGAAGTTCTCCCTTGAAATCTGTCGCAGGTCCAGACTCAGAGGCAACCCATCGTTGGTGTTGGCTTCGAGGTATACGACCCGTCTCTGCCTTGTCGCGATTGTTCTTTCACCCCGCTGGCAATCCGCCGCGCAAGTCTTGTTCTTTTGCGTCCACGGTGAACAACATTTTCACGCGTTTTCCTCTCAGGGAAACACGACCGACTGTCAACCCTATTTCTTTCCGGGTTGGGATCTGAACGAAACAGAGATTGAGATTGCCATCCTTTCAAGTACCATTTGTCAGTCTGTCATATAGCAAGGGCGCCCCGCCCAGTAGAGACCAGTCCGTGACGCTGGTCGGCCTCTTGATTCCGTGGGCGATACCGCTCGATCGCCCATGCTCATGCTGAGGCAAGCTTTGTGCCCTTAGCCATCGACGTAGCTGAGAACATTTTGACTATCAACCTTTGAAAACTTGGCGAAGAGTTCCGGCTGTATATGATGCTCCGACCCATGTGTTAGTTTGATGAATACCAGCGCAGAAGTTGCAAATTTTGATTGTGACATGGCTGGCCGGGATATGGCGAATGAAAGAGAGCATGATGGGCCTTTGCGCAGTGAATCTATAAAGGACTGAGCGTGGAGCCGTTGCTGTAAAATCCGGGGACTTTACAGGACGCGGCATTGATCCCATGTTTGTCTGAATTTTCTTATCCAGGACTCTTTCTTGCCATACGTCGGCCCTCCTCCTGGCGATGAAACTTCACTGCGCAATCATCATGCATGACCTTTGACCCAAGGATAATCAGAGAAGCCTGAAGATAAATTTTGATGTCGAACGCTTCTCGAACAGACCATAACTCGACATGTCTTGCTCCTCGGGTGCGCCCCAACGCCGCCATTAATCATCAAGGAAGCAAGCAGGGCGAAAGATAAAAGGCGGCCCCAAGATTCACCATGGCGAGGAAGCGTAAATCCGGCATCGAGACTCGGGTAGGGTTCACGAGCGAGTGCGGTGACCGATGAACGGGTGAGAGTCGGGAGGAAAGATGGGATGCGGGACTAATGACAGAGAGGCGATGAGGATTGAGAAGGCATTCAAGGGTACTTGCAAGGGTTGAACCCTCCGCGGAACGCTACCCTTGCGCATTCATACCCAAACAAGGAGCTGCCGAGCTTGTCGACAGGGGATATTTCTTATTCTCCAGCCCGTATCTTCCTAGCGGCAGGCTTTGTCGTGCCATGTAAGCAGATGGGTGTGCTTGCCTCGAAAGAGATGGAGCGACACGGCCGCAGCAGACGGAGATTCCATTGCCCTCCCGTCCTCGGGCCGTGCCGCCCAATAGGTCCGGCCTCGGCCGCAACGGGCGCGTTGGCATGACGTCTACCGCTTATTGCCCTCACCGACATCTCACCCTCAAGTTTCAACTCTCCAGCAACGCCCATGCACTGCAGCGCCCACCGACTCCCTCCCGCATCCCCTGCGCGCAGGCACAAGGGTTAAATGAGACCCTCCGGCTTCGACTGAGGCATATACATGAGGTCGGGGAGAGCAATGTGCCCAAATCGATGCAACCGAGGTCGCCACCGAGCTCACCACCGCGCGGCTTTCCTCCAAGCCCCGTGGAACTCGCCTGTGACCCAGGGCAGTGTGCCGTGTTCACAGCACCCTCGGCGCAGAGCCCGGGCGAATGCGCAGCAGGGGAGAAGAGCCATCGAGCAAACGCCACGAGGCATGAAAGCTTCGCTCGGCATCCATTGCTTTACCGGCTCCCGCCGGCTCCCGCCGGCCCCAAGCTGGCATGTGAGGGAAGGGGAAGCCGTCGTGATGCTGACCGCTCAGCCTCCCCATGCTTGGGTCTGCACCCCTCCCTTCAGCACTTCAGCCGGCGGATCCGGAGGGCGGGGGAGTTGGTGGGGTGGGAACACAGCGGCCCCCTCGAGGACGACAAGCGAAGAAACTCGCCGGCGATCTCGCGTCTGTAGCGTGTGTCGAGTTGAATACCTGGCATGCGACTCTGGCTGGCGAGAAAAACCCTCTACCTCCCTGCAGGGACTCGTGGGAGACTCGGACTGGGTTGCACTAGTTGTCTCGCACCATCGTGTTCCCAATCCCGAGCATGGGTGGGCTCACGTGGAATATGAGCAACGGAGCGATTGGCGTTTGCACGGTGGCACGGCGAGGGAGGATCGTCGCGGCAGGGTTCCCGCTGGTGAAGATGTGCCGTGCTGGCTTCAACGGATGAGCTGCTGTCATGCCCGTCGTCATGCCCTGGAGCGCCGCTGATGGAGTATGACTGCATGTTGAGAACCCGATGACCGCGACCGCCAGTGAAAGTTAGGCATGCCACGAGCCGTGGACCAACATCAGGTCGGCACGTACACTGTCCCTGCCGGGTCATACGTGTCCGTCGGCGACGACCGTCTAGAATTCTCTCCGGTGCCTCATCTCGTGGCCGACGCAGTCTCCGCGTTGGCGACCCTAAAGGGAGTCTCAAGTCGCGACTCGACATGGGGGTGCTTCTAGGACCGTGACATCGGGCCCAACGCTTGTCTCATCGTCTCATCGGAGCCCGATATGGTTGCACCATCCAAGCGTCAAGTGGATGGGAAAGGCTGCAGGCGAACCCATCGTGCGTGCCTCGTCAAGATCCCATGGTACCAAGTACGTGGTAGGCAAAAGTTGGTGGCTTCCGCAGTAGCAAGCAAAAGCAAAGTTTGATGGCAAGGATGGCTTGCATGGGGACGAGAGAGAAGAGGCGAGTGGCCCGCGGGACGACAAAACAAGGAAACAGATTTCAGCCGCAACTGAGTCCTGACACAGACAAACACAAACACAAAAGAAAGGCAACGAGTCGCATTTTCTCAAGAGAAACCCTGCGCCTGCTGCGAGCCTTCTGAACGAAGACTTGGTCGCCGCGGCGGCCTTGCGGGCAAATGCAAGACTGCAAGCCGTGCTTTTCTTGCCTGCCCGCCGGTGCTAGATTGGCTCCGCAGTGCAAGATGGAGTGAGACTGCATTGTTGAAAGTCATTCAGACGATGGCCTTGAGGTCGGACAAGCTGCCGGCTCCTCCACATTGGTGCAACTGCCTGGGGAGGCCCAGGCTGGCAACGCTGGATGCGTGACGGACCGCGATGCCGTGCAACGGAGGCCCATCGTCGTGGCTGCAGCCGGTGTGCGCCTGTCACACCCCCGGCGCGCCATGCAACTCAGCAGCAGCCCTGGAGAATGGTTGAGCCGTGTGTGCTATTACATGTCTGCACGTAAGCTCTTGCGTCAGGTCTTGGATACGGACGGGACAGCGCGCATCCCAGCCTCAGATGGACCGTGAATGCGCGACCAGCTAATGGGTCATGTCGCGATCGTGTCTTGCAGTGGGGCATCTGGGGTAAGGTGGCCTGCTTGGGCTGCGCCCGACAGACAGAACGGCAGAGCCGAATCATCAGCACCCCGGGGCAAGATGAGGCTCAGCCGACGAAGCGGGCTTAGTGAGGCCGCTATTAATGGTCTGGACCCCGGAGCATCTTGCGAGGGAGCAACAATATTGCCACAAGCTCGAGTCTAGATGTCTTCGAGGTGGTTCAGGCGTTGAGGGCTGAGGTAACGCAAGTGGTACTGGCGAAGTAGTACGGAGAACGCGTAAGGACATCGCCTCACCCATGCCTAGCAAACATCTCGTGATGGCGATGGTGGCGACTCCTGGGTCTGATCGAGACCGTCAACCCTGCTAGCCTGAGCATATGACTGGCATCTGACATTGCCGTCTTATCTTTAACATTGGTAAAACGAGACGTCGGAAACGACACGAGCCGAAGAGGCAACACTTGGGGGCAGCCTGCGCCTTGTCAAAGCCGCGTTGCATTGGAAAACTTGGCGGGAGGGGCAGAGCAGGAAGCTTGCAATAGGATGCAATTTGTTGTCAGCAGGACGAACTTCACCTCGTGTGGCCAAGCCGCTGCATCAATCGGAGGCGCGAATTGGATGGCTTCGTGTTACGTACCACATTTGAGCGAGGCCGGGCTGGGCGAACCCTTCCATTGGCCAGCCAGGGGGCCGCCGGTCACTAGCCGCAATTGACCAGTCGTCCTCCAGCAGATGACAGGTTTGCCGGGTCATTTTGTTGCTCGGACACTCTTGGGAGGAGGTCGTCGATAAGAGAAATGAGATTACTGGAGTCCGTACGGAGTACCTTGGACCCGTCGATGTGCTGGCCCTGGCCAGTGCGTCAGGGTGGTGCCTCAAAGATCGAGGACGCTGCAGGGGAGCAGGTTGGAAGAAGCAAGACTGGCTGCAATCCGGGAGCGGTCTGGTGGTAAGAGGGCCAAGACGGGAATGGCGGACGACGGCGGAAGCGGGCGCAGGAGGAGAGGCGTCTGGGGGTGGAGAACTCGAGAGATAGGGGAGCGTACCCGCCAGAACCGGGCGGGCAACGGGAATCCCCAGCTCAGCATCCGTCGATGAGGTGAGCTATCTCGTGGCGCGCAGACTAACGCAGTCCGCCTAACCCCTCCAGTTCCTTCTCCCAAGCCCCTGGTGTTTGTACTGTTGCCGCCGCGACAGAGGGTGTCATGCTGCGTCCCAGGGCTGGACACCCCTGTCAGACGAACTCGACTTTGGTAGTGGTGGCCGGAGAGTCGAGACACCATATCGTGGCAAGCACACCAGCAGCCAGGGGAACGTCATCCGAATCCCAGGTTGTCGGACACCGCAGTAGTGGCACGGAGACTGCTCGGGATCTTGGCAGGAGCTTCCGTTGGTTTGCTTTGTCTAAATTCAGGCAGTGCGTTGTTCTTCTGAAATGCGGAGTTGCCTCGCAGTGTGGACTCCCCCGCCAGCGGACCGATGGCGAGCATTCGGCGGAGCTCGGTCGGTCTACACCGAACGTTGGTGTGAGTTGCCTTGGCAAAGTTGGCATGTGTTGGTTGAGGTGAGGAGGGGCCGAGGGCTTGAAGCTTCGAGTCGCGCGGCATCCAATGGGATAGGGTAATGCCTCGCACGTTCGAAGGCTTGGTGATGAAGCTTCCCCCAACGAGTCCACCGACAAGGGGGGTGCTTCTCGGTTGGTCGGTTACGAGCGTGGCGCCCCTGCTCAACAACCAACCCTCGAACCGGGTACCGAGCACGGCGGAAGTGCCTGTGCTGAGTCGGTGAGAGAAAGGTGAGAGGTGATACTTCGTAAAGGGGCGGGTAACTGCACGGGAGCGCTCCCGAGTAGCTAGTCCGGCCTGGGGTGTCTACCGGGTTGGTGGTTGGTAATGGCGGTGATGGGTCGTACAGACGAGCGGTATGTACGTACTCAGTCCGTATGTAGGCGGCATTGGATGTGGCCGGGGCCTCTGCCTGCACTGGCCGCAGGCGGTGAACGGATGCGTGAATAAAGGAAGGGAGGGTGCCTCCGCCGTCCGTAGAGGGCGGATGGCATTGCAGCGGGCGATGCATGCCCATGATGTTCAGAGACGCACGGTGAATCGCTGCCAACAAGTGATGGCCTGCGAGGGGCTGGAAGCTGTGGAGCATCCGTGATATGACACGATACCTTACTGCAAGAGGCACCGGTCAGAGAAGCGAGCACCTTCCACGCAGGAGTAGCTTATCCACTGTCTGCCCAACAAGGCAGGATCGGTTGGGGCCCTCTTTACAGCTACTATGAAAGCAAGGTAGAGGAGCGTTGGCAGCAGCAGCAAAAGCAACAGAGGCAGCAGAAGCAACAGAGGCAGCAGAAGCAGGCAGCAGAAGCAGCAGAAGCAGCAGCAGCCCAGCAAAGCCGGCGGGTGCATCCATGTCAATGATCATTCAATCCCACGCATCGAGGCCGCCGTCATTGATGCGGCTGGTCGGTGGTGTTGTAAATCTGTGATGCAAGCTTCTTTGGCGTTGGCTGTGAATGGCCGACTCAACGGGCCGGAAGCCGCTTGTTTTCTCTTCTCTCACCCGTGGCGTTTTCCGGGGAAGAAACGTGCATGCAGCAGAAGATGCATGGACAGGTAGGGTTGGGCCACTGCTCAGTGGCTTGTACTCCAAAGTATTCCAAGGACCGTTGTCGGCTTAAAGTATTCGATCGCGGCGACGTTTCCACACGCCGGAGGCAGTTCTTGCCATGCCGTGAGCGAGCGAGCACCTGTGGATGCAGTAGAATCCAAAGCTGCTCCAATCCCAACCTCGACGTCGGGATTTATACGGACTACGGGGTATGGACTACAGTAACTCACCATGCATCAAGCCCAGGCCCATGTCCCATGTCTGCATATGTACTTGTATGGCCTGTCGGAGAGATCCCTGTCTCACACACACCACATGCCCGGGGTTGGCGGCACACAACTCGCAACACCTGGCAGAGCTAGAGGGGCAGGGAAGAGGAGCAGGCTTGCAGCACGGCTGGCCCTGCCTCCTGGGATCCCAATGGCAAGCAACCTTGGCTGGCGTGCCAAGTGGCCCTTGGGCCAACGTTGTGCAGGGTCGGCCCAATCTCCTGGGTCGCCACCCGCGGGAGACAATGTGGTACGTCGCACCAAGTACGAACACGGGCAAGTGCCCGACGATGCGTGAGGTGCTACGACTCTACGAGATGCCTACGGGCATGTAGAGTCTCATATCGGAACCACAGTTGCGGGAACGGCAGATCACGCATGGAGACGACACCGCATTTTGACTTATCTTGGTCCTCTCCCGCTTCTCCTCACGCCGAACACAAACGATACCGCGCGACCGGGTCAAGGGGCCGTTGCCGGGTGCCGGGTGCCGGGTGCCTGTTGCCCGTTGCCCGGTGCCCGGTGCCCGTTGCCCGTTGCCCGTTGCCCGCTGCCCGCTGCCCGTTGCCCGTTGCCCGTTGGCCAACAAGCCCGGCAGGTATCCATCCATCCGCGTGTCTCGACCTCGTACTCGTCCATGGCTGATCGCTGGCGTCGGGAGAACGGCTCAGCAAGTGTCTCGGTCCACGTACCGGGACTTGAGTATGCGGCAGAGATTGGGTATATAGGGTCCGACCCTCCCCAACGTCTGCCACGCTCGTCATCGCCACCCCCGTCCTCTACGCACACCGTCCAAGTACACGCACTACCCGGTGCCGTAGAAGACCATTCAGTCGTTGTCGTCAGGTCTGTCCCTACCGTGGGCCGCGAAAGGGCCTCGCCGCCGGAGGGGCTCCACCGTGTCCGTCGACACCCGTCGACACCCGTCCTTGCCCGCTGTTGGCGCCGCCGCCGCCGCCGCTGCTGCTGCTCATCGTCAGTCTCCCGCGCCGCAGCTCGTGGTCCAGCTGCGTTGCACGCTGCGTGGTCCCCCGCTGACCGACTAGGGACAGGCTACTCGTACTGCCGTCGCGTTGAGGTTGACTGCAGCTGTCTCAGTGCACACACCTTCAGCTCATTTGCCTTTCTGATCACAAACGGCCACGGCACGGGATCACGCTCTCGGGCTCCATCCCACGTACGCACGCGCCTCATTTTGGGGTGTTACGAATACGGACTTGTCACGAGGGAAGCCGACGTCAGGTCGCCTCCCCGACGCCAGAGGGCAGGCAGTGCCCCACTGTTGTCGACGACCGAGTCCCCGGCCCCCCCTGCACGAGGTACCAGCAGGTGCCTCTCCCACGAAGGCGCCGTTGGGGGATCGCAGAGGGGCCCGTGAGCCACCCTGCCCGCGTTGGGCGACTGTCCGGTGTCCAGTCCAGGTAGCAGCCGAGCCAGGCCGCGGCGCAGCTGGAACGGAAGAGAGGCTGATTACTGAAGGTCGTTCCGGCGTCCCAGCCCACAAGCGAGGTGACCGGTTCAGCGACCCCCTGCGAGCTTTAGGCTTTGCAGGGCATTCCCAGGGGCCCTCATTCCCGGGTGGCTTTCGCCACTCAGGTCGAGTCAGCTGCCCCACCAGGCGGCTAATCCATCGCACCCACCTTCGCTAACCGCTGGCCCTCCAGGCCTCCGGTGCCACCTCCCAACTCCGCGCCCAGCACGTACCTCGCAGGTACATAGCCCGTCGATACCCCCTGACCTGCGGCTGGCACCAACGATTACTGGATCGTGGGTGCTGCACCGCGCTGCACTAGCGACTTCCAGAGCTGGAGCCGCTGGAGACGGGCGCCAACCACGAGCCTAGAGCAGCCAGAGCAGGGGCCCAGGGCCACCTCCGTCCGGTAGGTACCTACCTACGATAGGTAGCCAGGCAGCAGTGGCAGTGACCAAAAAGAGGGTCCGGCTTCTACACCAACAAGTAGAAGAGGTCGACGTGATCCAGAGCTCCGACCTGAGCCCGTCATCTCCAACTCCCGTCAACAAATCTTTGACGGCTCGTCTCGGCCGTCTCTCGTCCCCTCTCCCTCTCCGCCCGCCCGCCCGTCCTCCGCCGTCGCCAGCCTCTCTGTCAATTGCCACGGGCAGGGCCATGGTTCACTCCAGGTGATTGCACACATAAACTCTCAGTATGTGCTCTCCTCCGTTTCCTTCCGCTGCCGTCTCCTGTTGCCACGCCGCGGTTGATGATCACGACCCCGATGGTCGTGATGGTGATGCCGCACTGCCGCCGCCGCTGATGCGTGTGCCACTGCTGTCCATCTCGCTTGCTTCCAAAGGCTCTCCCGCCCGCCTGCACCCTTCTTCCTCTTCCTCCTTCCCCTCCCCGCAGCCCTCCTCGCCCCCC